>JAJIYU010011549.1:0-15203 GCA_030144865.1 Tinospora cordifolia
TTTTTATTTAAATGACTTGAATTACTTATACAATAAGAAAAAATAAATAAAAGTTTGTCAAGCTTCTTTAATAAACACTCTATTTTTAAATAAGAGCTTTTTATATTATTACTATCAAACACTTTATAAAATATAAGCTCTTATTTAATTAGTTCTACTATAAAAAGTCTTAACAAATAAGTATTTAAAAAGTAGAGTGTCCAAACAAGGCCTTACATTTTTTAACTTAACCCCGGCCGCCGATTAGGGCCACAGTCGAGGTAAAAATCAACATGTGTTTTTCCTAGGTATAATCTACATTTTTTGTTGGATCATAAAACGTTTACATTAAGATTTAAAAATAATAATAATAAATTGCATGACCTTAACGCATTTAAACAATGATATTTGAGGAAGAAGCTGAATTGATTTTGATGAAGCATTCAGACAAAAACTGAACATACGGTTCCCATTATAGTACACAGATTGCAATCTTATTTTTTGGGAAGAAACAAGATAAGATTATGCAACATAGTGCGAGTACAAAGGTAAGCCATTTTAACAAAAGTGACATAAACCCTTCTCTTAGGATCCATCCTGAGTTCATTTTGAGAATGTCAGTCAACAGGGACTTCAACCTCCATCTTCAAGCCAGGATTTCCAAGAACCTGCAAGTTTTGAAAACCATATATTACAATTACATTAATGTTCAGATGATAACAAGAGAGCAAAAGCACCAGTTGAGGAGCGCATTTGTTAAGCACTATTCAGGCATTAGAAAATCTCAAACAGAAACAAAAACACTAGTCACTAATAATGACTTAAAACCTTGTTTATATTTTTCATTTATAAGCATATGCTCAATTTGAATATCGACAAGTTATGCCATAAATCCATTTTAGCATCCTACCATGTTGCAATTACATCTTCATTCATGCATATTTTGTACTTTTACACAACCTATTTCTTCTCGCTACACTTTTATTAAGTTTCACTATCATTAACTAATTTTGTAGTCCTAATCGTCTAGCTTAACTGCAAAGATTGGATTCAAATAAAGATCTGCAACATCTCTCGCATCATCACCAACCAAAATATGTGTCCTACATTGGCTTCAATGCTCGTCCAAATTGCTCTATTTGTGTTTCAAAGTTTACCATTCTTAACATAATATCAAAGTCACCCCACACAGAAGATGTAACAAAAACCCCCACAGAGAATTGCATAGAAGTAGCAAAGAAGAAATGTTTGCATTTCTTGGTGTGTTGACACAAAACAAGATTTCCCCCCAGCATAAAAGACTCATTACTGGTATGTTCATCTGGAAGGAGTTGTGCATTATATCTTCCCCATTTCTTCTTGATCATTTTTGTTATCCCCTCCTCTAGCTTTCAATGCTCCTCTAGAATAACAGAGGTACCTCTAATTGAGGCAGCTGGAGGATTTTCTTCTTATTTTCCCATGCAACAAACTTTTGTTCCCTGGCTTATGGTACCAGCTAGTTGAAGTGTTATTATGGTGGGGCAACAATAAGAATGTAAGATCTCTGACTCTTGATTGCGTGAATTGGTCAAATCAATACCGCCAAATGTAATGACTCAAGAACAATCCAGTACTTGCCTAACCTCAAGTGCGTGCTTTTGGACATACACACTCCAATGAGGATAGTTTGACAAATTAGATCAACTTTTTTGGCAAAATTTTAGTATTAGGTTTGCAACTCTTCAGTTGATGGCATATTTATGCATGGAAGCAAGGAACCTAGTCAACTTGCAATGCATCTCATTCAAATGTCCACAATAAGCAAGATTGAGAGAAGGTGGGTCAATTATTGAGAAGACTGCTTGTTTATTTCAATAGGAGTTTAATCATCTTATCTAAGCAAGATTCCCACAAGAGGATAAAAAATGGGCATTTTAGATTCCCATAAGATTATAAAACAATGGGTTTGTAATTGGAATTAGGATTGATTGACAATGGACTAGAAAAATTTTAATTGTTTCTGTTATTTTTCTTCGTTTCATATTCTTGGTGCTACCTCACTTTCTTTTCAAGGAAAATCCTCTCCCCAAAGGTGGTAAAATTAAATCTCATTTATTTATTCTCAAGGCCATTCCCATGGGCTAATCCTCTTGAGTATCCCAATTGGAGTTGCCGAGTAGTAGGAAGAATTGAGAAGTTGATGAGGAAAAATTTGGTGTGAAGGGACAAACAAAGATAATGAGGATAGCATCAAAGGATCAAAGGAACTATATCTGCTAGTAACTTGGGATAAAGTCTTCAGACCTGAGGAGAAAGGACGCATAGGTGTGGGAACTACCAAAGCTTAAACAAGGAATTAGCAATGACATAATAATTGTGTGCCTTCCTTTGGAGTAGTATTACTTGGAAAAAAAATATTAAAAGCAAACATGGATGCTCAACATTTGCTTTTTTTTTTTTTTTTTTTTGGAGCAGAAACAGATATTATTATACTTTCGGGAGGGCTGTTGAAAAACAGATCAGACAAATACCACAACTAAATCCTCGAAAGGACCTGGGAGGAAGCAAACTGAAATGGAAACCATGGATCCAACAGGAAAAAAAAAAAAAAAAAAGAATCAAGACCAAAACTGGATCCCAAGACAAACTAAAGACAACTCATACAACTTTCTCAAACGAGCAGCCAGTCTGCCAAAGAAATATCATTAGAAAGGGAAGTTGCATGAACCACAAAGTTGCCACTATTTTAACGTCTTCCCAAACCCAATCCTCATCCCAGCAAGTGTCAAGAAAAATCCTACAATTCCTCTCCAATCAATTACTCCAAAGAGTTACCAAGGAAGCTATAGATATTGCTTTGTTTTTATAGCTAGACACCACACCACCATGACAATGAAAAAAAAAAAAAAAAAGAACCACCCTCCAGAAAATTGAACGTATTATCATGCCCCGTGAGAACAAGTTGGCCCAAATAACAGTGGCAACCCTGCAATGGATGAAGATATGCTTCATTGCCTCATTCTCCCGATAAAACATTAAGCAGCAATGGAGCAATATATATACATGTGGCAACCTTTGCGACCAGTCTATATCGTGTTGAGACTTCTATAGAAATGATCCATCCAAACCCGTGATCAGTTCGGATTGCGGGCTGCAACAGGTCTGCATGACGCCAGATTTTAATTTTAGATGGTGTATATGAATGCCACAATGAAGCAAGGATGTGGGTGGAGGATAGACTATCATGAGGACATAGGAACATTCTTGGAGACCTACAAGAATAATGACTGGTGGGATCAAGAGACCAGGAGAAACGATCAGCAAATAATGTGAGCCTAACCTGTTCCAAACTGCTAAGCGACGTCAAAACGTTGTCTTGTTCTCTAATGAATGGACCTTTGGTGAAATGAAGATTCGATGCTGGTGGGTGTGACTTAGATGAGACATGGGGGGTGATCAAGTGTGTAAAAAGTGCTTATAGGCTGGTTATGGAGAGTGGACAGTCTATATAGACACAGGTATAAAGAACCCATGGTTTGGATCCCAACCATGAAGCGAATAACTCTCTTTGTTGCCAGCAACACATTGCATTTAATGGGTGATAGTGGCAAGAAGAGTAGCAATAAACTTCCAAGGACCTTGCGAAGTCATTCTACAAGCCTAGTTGAATCCTCTGCCCTTGTCTAATACTAACCAGTGACAATATCTACTATTAGGTATCTGTGCCCACAACGAATCACCTTGATGCGATGCAAAGACCTCCATAACCACTTTCCACACATTTCAATGTTTCTACCTGCAATATCTCCAATATGTAAATCCCCTTCCTCCACCGATTTCTAACACAATATCCTCATTGGACTTCTCACTCCTTCGGGCTATTTCCTGCTGCAGACAGCTGCTTGATTTTCTTCTCAATCACACCAGCAATGCCCCTAAAAATCTGGAAAAGAGCCATGATGTACGCCAAGAGCGCCAGTCGAATCTATATGATTAAGGTTAATTAGCCTCCTTTCGAGAGGAAACTAGATTTCCACCAATAAATTTTCGGGAATCGTAGAAGGTATCAAATTCCAAAATAATTCTATATCTTGCGTCTCCTTCCAGTGGAAGGCCTAAATAAGTCATTGGCCAAGAGCCCAATGCATATCTAACCGAATTGGCCAAGTAAGTCAAAAACTCAAAATCCATATAGATGCCCATCATTTGGCACTTAGCCAAGTTGAACCAAGAGAATTCACCTAACTATTGAAGAACTCTCATAGCATTATGTACATATCTTCATCTTTAAAAATGAGAATCATGTCCTCAACGTACTATGGATGGAAAATCACAATCTGTCAATCCCCACCCTAGATGAACAGCCTCCATTGGGGTAGCTTTGCACATCAATCTACTAAATATATCAGCTACAACAGTGAACAAGTATGGGGACAATAGATCCCCTTGTCTCAATCCCTTGCTAGTGCCACACTTGCTCCTAGGCCTCTTATTACACATACTGTTTTACAGTTCGGTGTGGCTCCCCCCTTGTTCAATAAAATAAAATGATGGTGTTTGAGTTCCTAATAACGTTAGACATTACTACATCTACCTATCACACATGGTAAGGAATTGATCTAGCTAAAGTTCATTAGCTTCTTCTAGTGGTATATGTCCTGAGATAAAGTTTCCAAAAAGATGAAAAAACAGAAAACCGTAATCACCATATTAGAATAATTAGTACTGAATTTGCGAGTAAATCAAATCTAGAAACAAGCCAAGCAGCATTAGCATGATATTTATTACATAGTCCTCATGAATCTTAAGTCTTTTTGTTTGATATGGATGAGAAAAAAGAATTGGCCAGCATCTCTGGACAAAGTATATAATGGGTGGACTTGAACTCTTCCCAAGAGGCATCTCTTTTGGCATGATTGACAAGGTCTTACAATGAGTCATATTGTGTAACTCACTGCAGTCACAGGTCCACTTAGATGGCAGGCCTGGGTTCAACAAACCTTAACTGCTTTATAACAGCTGCTTACAGTGCATTATTTTAATTAGACATTCTTCTTAAAATTTATTTTGTTATAAAGAGAAAAGCTATGTCAGCACAATACTTTTAGTTTTAGACTAATAGCAAAACAAGATTGAGAAACAAAAATAGAATAGAAAATACCTTCATGAAATCATCTATTGACAAATAAGATGATCTAGAGTAACCAGCTTCATCCAAAACATGGCTCAATACTTGCTGAAAGAAGTATAAAAAGAAAAACACATGGAGTCAGAGAATTCATATATTACAAACTATTAACCATGCTACCATGCTTCATGCAGTTTTATAAACATAAATTGGTAATATACTCAACTAAGCCTTTTTACAACCATGTAAAATCTCTAAAATTTACAGTATAGGAAATCACTAATGATTCTAGGATAATATTATGATTGTAAAAACTCAATCTATGCTTGCCCCTAGCCATACAATATAAAATAAAGGGGGAATAATTTGTATTCACATATTATATGTCAGAAGTTAAAAAGAAAAAGAAATTAGGAAGTTAATAACTAGTTTTAAGGATAAGGATAAAAAGATATGTGGAATTCATCAAAAATAAAAATCCAAAGGGCTTCCCAGTTCAAGAAGCTCCCATTATGCAACATCCTGAAGAATAAGAATGAATGATATTATTGTTCATATAGTGGAAAGAGAACTACTAAATGAAAGGAAATAATGTTAATATACACCAAAAGAAACAATTAGTTTCCGTTTGGTGAACAAGAAAACTAATCATCGTATAATAATTATAATCTATTGAACAGCAATCTGAACTTAAGTTGCAGCAGAGATCAGAAAACAATAATCTAGTTCATAAAACTAAACTAAGTATTTGACTGAATTAAGTCTTTTCTCAACTACACTGAGTCAGCGACATAAACCCACTTCCTCCTCTCCTCTACTCTCTAATTATTGATACATAACAAACCTTACATACATAACTCCAAGAAAGAAAATGTAAAAGCGAAGTGATTTTCAAAGCCAACACAAGCTTATGAGATTTTCGAAGTCATAACTCTAGATAATTTATATAATTAAAAAAATAAAAATAAAAAAACCTTGATAGCATGGTTTTCTAACCACACCTTACCCCTTATGAAAATTTAATGACTCAAAATATGAGTCAACAATTCAAAACAAAGTATTCAAGTAACTAAAAGATACCTCTCTTTGTTTTTCTGACATGAAAGAACCAGACAAATCACGCAATATTGCCAATATATCATTGAAAGTCACCTTCCCATTACCGTCTACATCATACACTTTGAATATGACTGGATCACAAGCCCAAAACAATTGTTAATAATAATGTCAAGAAGAGTGAAAAAGCTACAAATTTCAGACACATGAAGAAAACGTAATGAAAGGCGTAATGAAAGGCTACCAAAACCAATATCTACAAAATTATTTGCAAGACGTAATGAAAGGCTACCAAAATATAACATGTTATAGACATTCAAGAAGATTAGCGTAGGTCAGCAGAAAAGATGAAAACGACAGAAAATTGGTCCGATAAACAGATAAAAAAATTTAGAAAAATGATGAAAGCTATTTACGTTCAATTTTCTGTTCAATGCTAGCTTTTGCGCTAAAAGCGGACAAGAAAGCCACGAAGTCCTTGAAATTCAAACCATCGACCATCTTAAGCAGTCTCTGCAGCCAACAAAGACAGAGACGACAGAAACCCCCTCACTCAGTCAAAAAATCAAACATTTAACAAGCAAAAACAAATATATCAACACACAAAACAGCGAACAAAATTTTCCCCTCTAATTAATTGACTAATACCTGAGAGAGGGGATTTACGGCGAATTCCGGAACTGATAAGAACTCGTCGGCAGAGATGAAGCCTTTGGCGTTCCGATCCAGTTGGCAAAATCTCTGGTACAGCGACACGATTTCGTGTTGAGAAACTGAAGCAATTAACATAAAAAGATAAACAAATTCCCCCATTAATTGAAAACCCCCAACAAAAGGAAAAGAAAAATTAAAAATAAAAAGGTGGAGAAAGTGGAGAAAGAAGAGCTTTACAAAGATGGTTACAGTGTTCTTGAACTTCTTCGATATCGTATTGAGTGAGCGTTGAAGACGCATTCCCCATTAATGAAATATAGAGAAGAAAGAGAAGCAAGAAGTGCAGAGAATTAAGCAAGAAGAACGGAACCTTGGTGATGATGATGATGAAGTAAGGATAGAGATGAAATGGATTAAACAAGCGAGTATTTGATTCAAGAACCTTGGTTGAGTTGGGTCGGGTTGGGATGAAATAGCTTACTCTTCTTTCCCATCAATATCATCAACTGAAAACACTTTTATCAGTTTTCTCAAGGTTCCCCCCTAGTTCCCAACGACAATCCTCTCGACCTAGAGATGTGCGGATGAGAATCTCAAGGATCAGCCACCCAAGTCGGAGAGGAGTTAAGAATGTAGCCTAGCTTTTAGATAAAAATTTATCCCTAGCTGAGCAATGGCTTGCTTTTTTTTTTTTTTTTTTCATTTTCTGGGAAAACATTGAAATATACTCATAAGAAAGGGTTTAATCCTCACATAATTGACATGTGTCACATTCTGGTCCTTTACTCAATAATGATCTCTTGGCAGAATGTGGAATTTGTACCACATTTCTTTAATTAAAAAAGGTACATACATTTGTACCACATTTCTAGCTATTTTATTATTAATTAAAAGGTACATACATTTGTACCACATTTCTTTACTATATATATTCCTGGTAATTTTTTTTCTTTTAATCTCCATGGACTCATCCTCAAATCTTTATCTTTTCTTCCTCCTTTATTTACTTCTACCTTCTTCGACATTATCTTTTTTTTTTGGCACGAGAGAATTTGAGCTTGTCAGTCGATAAACCAAAATAATAATAATAATAATAATAATAATAAAAATAAAAATAAATTAGGTTTATCACAGCTTCTTGGATTTGCGATCTAGTTTCAAATGAAAAATATTCACTCAAGATCACCAAAAATCACATTAATATAAATAAATAAACATACCTCTCCCATCATGTGGATGCCTATTTGAAGAAAATCACAAAGATTTTCAATCGTTACAAATTGTTGGGACTCCTTCCTTAAGGAAAAAGATAAACTGACTGGTACAGTACTTTGACAAACTCACTTACAAGTCAAGCTCGTCAAAACACTGTTAATTCTCCTTTACGTTCTATATACAACATCATCAGAGTAATCACAAGAGATGTGGAACTAACTAAACAAATAATTATATTAGAAATTTAAGCCAAACAAAAGTTAATTATATACATTCTCCTAAATGTAGTAGTAAAAGAAGTGTTTAAGTCAAAATATTTATAATAATTTCCTTACCATTTATGCATATAACTAATTCTCCAAATAATGAACTGCGTCGAGAACCTACCAAAATAACCCGGGGATGTTGCTTTACGCTATAACTACCTTTTTTTTTTTCCTTTATCTGCCTCAAATTGTAGCGTTTGCCTTTGTATAGCATTGAGGGTAGCGTCACTAGCGTTGATATCACATGCCTGATATTGGCCCTTAACCCTTAACGGAAGAATCCTGCTCTCTCCCTCAAGTTACCCACTAGGTCAGGCATATAAGCCTCAAGTTAGAGAAATTTGTAGGTATACTCCTTCACTGACATGTCTTCATGTCGCACGGTCAAAAATTCTACCTTTTTATATTCTTTCACCGTCTTAGGGACATAAGCACTCAATAACAATTCCTAAAAATAGGCCCATGAAGTATATTGCCCCTTAACAGTCCCGATGGCCTTCCATCATATTGCGGCCTCATCAGCAAGCATATGCACAACAAAGAGTACCTAGTCCTCCTTGAACCACATAAACGTCTTTGCGTTCTTCTCAACATTAAGAAGTCAGATCTCTATTGTGTTTAAACTTAGACCCCCATGAAACTCCTTCGGTTTTAGGTCCAAAAACTTCTTCGAGAGGCAATCATGAGTAGCCTCATCTCCCTATCTCACCAAGGCTACCTCTATATGGTCTATAGGCATCTCATCCTCTTCGATTTTAGGTACTACTGGTGCAATGGGTGTTATTAGCTCAACTCTCGGTCTCTCAACCTCAATCCTATCTAATCGTTCTCTTTATAAGGCTATCTGGGTCTGAGTAGCCTCTGTAGACACCCTAATTATAGCATTGAGCCTTTGTATAAGGTCCTACTCAAACTAAATCGAAGGTAGTGGTGGTGGCACCAGCATCGGGATCTTACGTGGTCTCCCACGTTAAGGAGGCATCGATGTCTGCATAAAACATTAAGCTTTCATCATTTCCAAGATTAAGCAGACCATAATTTTAAATACTTATAACTATGCATTAAGATGACTATCTCTCAGTGGTACTCTAATTTACAAGGTTGAAATTCTTTAAGTCTTAAAACTCACTAACTCTCATTGCTAGTCCAATTTCGCTCGTGATATAGCCACTCTCACTCAGTTCCTCTTCTTGTAAGTCAGAAGTTAGAAAGTTTTTGTCCATTTTGCTATGCTACTCTAAGTCATTCCTAGGATTTTCCTAACTTTCGCGATTACTCTAAGGTTCCCTAAGGAGAAGGATAAACTAACTAACACAGTGCCTAACAAACTCACTCATAAGTCAAACTCGCCAAAACATTGTTATGCATCCTTCACACGCCATACGCAACATCATCAAAGTAATCACAAGAGGCATGGAAGTAACTAAACAAATGGAGAGCAAATTTTGATGCACAAAAAACTCTTTTTGGAAAAACACCACTTAAAAAATTGGGACCAGTCTTCTTATTTATTTATAAAGAAATAATTCAGTTTATTAGAGTTGGTTACATCAACCAACTCCATAACTTCCTTTTAACTCACTATTTTACCCTTTGATATTAGATAATAAATCTTATAATTGATAATTAAATGAAAAATATATAACATTCTCCCACTTGGTAATTTTATGCAATTATCAATTAATAAAGTTTATTATATAATATCCTCCCGCTTAGACTTTATTAAATAATATTACAAAACAAGTAATGGTAATCCCATGAGACGTATGCATTAGTTAACTAAAAAATAAATGTCATGTATAGGTCCAACAGTGTCTCAACGAAAGAGACAACAATGTCTCAATTAAGGACACAACAATGTCTCATTTAAGGACACAACAATATTTCAATTAAGGACACAATGTATCTTATAAATAAGTCACAAGAAAAGTTTTCATACACACATGCACTAATATGAAAAAACATTATATAAGAGAGGTTAACAATAATAATAAATAAATGTGATTACAAATACAAAGTGTCAAAACTAAGCCATTATAACAACTCCCACTAACTAAGTACATTAAAAGAGTCTATAAGACTCATTTGAGTAACATGCTCATTATATAACATAGGTGGCAAACCCTTAGTCATGGGATGAGCAATCAAATGTTGTGTACCAATGTGATCCACTGACACTAACTGATTTTGAATCCTTTCTCTAACAATAAGATACTTAATGTCAATATGTTTTGACCTTCCTGAACTCTTGTTGTTCTTGAAAAACATAACTACTGCAGAGTTGTCACAAAAGATATTCAATGGTCGAGAAATTAAATCAACCACCTGAAGTCCTGAGATGAAATTTTGGTAACCAAAACGCTTGCAAAGTGACCTCATAACAAGTTACAAACTCTACCTCCATGGTGGATGAAGTTGTCAAGATTTGTCTCATGTTTTTCCATGACACGACTTTTCTAGCCATAATAAAAATGTCACCTGAGGTAGATTTCTTATTATCCGGACAACCAATAAAACCAAAATCTGCGTAACATATTACTTCAAGTACATCTTTCTTTTTGCATGTGAGCATAAATCTTTAATGTATTGTAGAGATTCTACATCCTTCTTTGTCGCTTTCCAATAATCCAAATTAGGGTCACTTTGATATCTGCCAAGCATCCCGACGACAAATGCAATGTTTGGTTGTGTGCAAATATGAGCATACATAAGACTTCCAACAATAGAAGCAGATAGAATGTCTTGCATTTGTTTTCGCTCTTAGTTTGTTCTTGAACATCCAAACTAACCAAATTTATCTCCTTTAAAAATAGGAGCAATTTCATCTTTACACTTTTGCATGTTAAATCTTTTAACAATTCTATCAATGTAGGTTCTTTGTGACAATCCAAGAAGTCCACAAGATCCATTTCGGTGAATCTTTATGCCAAAGACAAAAGAAGCCTCAGCAAGATCCTTCATCTCAAAATTTTGAGATGAAAATTCTTTGGTCTCATACAACATTCTTAGGTCATTAGTTCCTAGTAATCTATCATCAACATACAAAACCAAGAAAATAAATGTTCCCTGACTAACTTTGAAGTAAATGCACTCATCAATTTTATTTTCTCCAAAACCAAAAGATCTTATTACCTCATCAAATTTTAAGTACCATTGTCTAGAAAGTTGTTTTAATCCATATATGGACTTCTTGAGTTTGCAAACTAAATGTTCCTTGCTTTCAATTTCAAAACTTTCTAGTTGAATCATATCAACATTCTCAAACAAAGAACCATCTAGAAATATAGTAGTAACATACATTTGATATAATTCTAGGTCAAAATAAGCTACCAATGCCATTATTATCCTAAAAGAATATTTCTTGGATACAGGAAAAAATTTGTCTTTATAATCAAGGCCCTAAACCCCCTTAGTAACTAGTCTAACCTTGTATCTTTCAACTTTATATTTAGAGTCTCTTTTAGTTTTTAATATCCATTTACAACCAATGGGCTTGAATCTGTTAGGTAAGCCAACTAGATCCTAAACATCATTTTTATACATGGAATTCAACTCAACTTTCATGGCATCATATCATTTAGGAGCATGAATACAATTCTTGGCTTTAGAAAATGTTTTTGGATCTTTTTCTTTACCTATTCCAAAATTACATGTCTCTATTTTCTCTATGATCTCCTTATAGCATATGAGCTATTGGTTCTATTGGGATATCATTAATTGTAGTTTCCATATCAGGTATGTGCTCATTAGACTCTTGGTGATTTTCATCATTCTCCAGCATGGTAATAATTGGAAAAGAAGTTTTATGTTAAGGAATTGAATCTAATGAATGGTTTTCCTCAAATACCATGTATTTGGGCTTCTTACCTTCATTATGGGTAGTCCTCAATGATCCTAGCACTAAAAGTCTTAATTAATTTGGTAATATAAATGGGCAATAAAATCTTTAACCTCTAGATCATTCTAGATAACCAACAAATGAGCAAGTGATTGTTCTGGGATCAAGTTTCCTACCATGTGAGTTATGTAATTTAGCTTCTATTACAAAACCCCAAACACGCAAGTTATTAAGACTAGATTTTCTGCCTATCCATTACTCAAAAGGTGCTTTAGTAACTGCCTTGGAAGGTACTCTATTAAGAATATATGTAGCAATTTGTTGAGATCACTGCAAGTGTACAAGATTGCAAGAGTAATACAAGCAAGATATTAAATATCGTCTAAAAGAAGTGATTTATGGCTAATAATCTCAAAATCCAATTAATTTTAGTATCAATTTTATTAAGGCTAATAACTGAGTTGAAGATTGAAAACTTAAATTAAGTGAAAAGTAAGTTGAAAACAAACAAATGTTTGGTTGAAAGCAAACAAATGTTTGATTGAAAATTATATAAATTAAGTATCTAGGATTGTAAAATCTTATGTATTCCCCATCAATTCTTATTTTAATTAATCTTATTCTTAATTTTGTAGATTATAGCACTTTCACTAAAATCTTATCCCAAGGTGTCTTAGTACCTATTAATCAAATTGTCTAATACTCAATCTCAAGGCATACAGTCAATAAACTAATGTATTAAAATCCTAATTACCATGCAACCTCCTAAGGAATCAACAACATTCTGATCAATTGATTATTCTAGGTCTATATTTTGATTATCCAACTGTTAAACCTCTCTCTTAAGTTAGTTTAACAATATGAGATCAATCTATCTATGGCTAATAGATAAAAAGTTTTAATCACACGAAATAGAAAATAAAACATCAGAATAAATTAATTGAAATTTAGAATCAAAGGTTTTTGCAATTGAAATCACATCCTAGAAATTGAAACACTTAGTCGGACCTAGTCTAGAGATACCAAACAAAGAATTAAATAAAATAAAGATTATACTAAACTTCGATCTTGTTCTTTGTGTTCTTCTTTGTTTTTGCTTGAGCTTTCCACCTCTGGCTGTCAGAACAAAAATAACTAGCAATTGAATAATTAATTAAAAACTAATAGGAGGTGGTATTTATAGTTTTTCTCTAAAAGACCTATAAGAACCCTAATTAGACACTAACATAATATGTTAAATAACAACCCTAATCATAAAACCATGATCTTGGATTGCGGTCACATGTTCATCTCTCAAAAATCAGAATTTACTACTCAATTTGTGCTATCCTCATCGCAAATCGCGATCATGGCTAGGGGGACCACAGTCTTGACGCCATGTTTGGTGCTCTTCACGATTTTTGCACATTGTTGTATGCAACTATGAATAACGAATAGGGGTTTGACTGCTTTGGGCCTTTAATGCTTGATTGGGTTTGTTTCATGTGCTAAGATTCAACTGTTTTAGCCATCTTCGGCCTTTGTTTTCACTTACTTTCTTTAGTTTCTGCCTATGTATCTTCACCTATTTAAGCTGTATCTACATAAACTGCTAGAAACATTTCTCAAACATTATATCATACATATAAACATATAAAAATCATATTGAAATTCTCTAAAATAATAAATAACATGCAATACTATTATAAATAATCATGCACCTAAATATAAAGAAATATGTCCAAATTCATATCTAATATAACTAGTATGCAATGCAACTAACAAATAACCTTAAACTCAACCTATTATTCATCCCGGAACAATGACTCAATTTATAAAACTTACATATCATACCATATAGAGTTAAATTCTTTTTCACTCATCATTGTGACCTCAATCTTTCATTCCTATAGTTTGTGCTTCATAAACATGTCCCTAGGACCATTTTATTTATCTAAATTTTCAGTCTACCCTTCATTCTTCCTCAACTTTACCCTTTCATCAGTCAGTATCTCAATCCTCCTAGACCTTATAGGTGATTTGTAGTTGTCATCCCATTCCTAGAAATCCTCTCCTAATATCTAAGTATGCAAATCCTCTTAATACTCTCTCTATCTATCCTCTACTCAAGTCAAATAGTAGTCAGGATTAGTGGTCTTTCTTTTAGGTTGTAACGTGGCTTGGTTCAAGTTACAAGTGTAATAGGATTTTAATTCTGACTCAAGTGTACACTCATAGCAATAATAAAAACCTGTTTTGTTTGATTTTCTCATTGTAGCTCGATCCTTTCAGTTCAATCCCTTGTTGTCTTTGTTCATGCTCACAACTTTGTTTTCATAGCTCCCTCAAACTTATTTAATCAAATGCATTTCAATTTGTATCCATATGTACACATAAATAAAAGTAGGAAGTTCAACTTCATTAATAATACTATAATACTGAATAAATACAACTTTTCTTTCTTTTCTTTTCTCTTTTTTTGCTCTTTTTTTTTAAAACAATAAAAACAAAAACAAAACTAAAAACATATGTATCTTAATGTCATCATCTCGTCCTTCGTTTACATCATCAGAATAAGCAATATTATAACCTCGAGTGCACAAAAATAGGTTCAATTGAGATATGCATAAAAGGATGGAGTGTTTGTTATATAAAATGTTTAGGTTCATAACAAGAAAATAGGACTTAAGGCTCAAAATTGGCTACAAAGGACTTTAACTGCTGGGATCGGCCTTTAAGCTAAAATTCAAACCATGATGGCCTACATCATTTCCCTCATAAAGTCATTCCTAAGTAGTGTTTGTAATACCCCGAACGTTTATGAGATGTCCACGTTGTTAGTAAACGACAAATGTAGAAAACAAACTTAATAAAGGAATAAAAGATGGGCAAAATACTCGAAAACTATGTATTTTAAGTTTCAATAAGTGTAAAAGTGATGCAAATCCGAGTAACATGAGAAAGGGCAAAGAAAAACACCGAATACCAGAAATTTCATTCTGGTGACCGCGGTCGGTCTAAAAGGATCGCGGTCATTGCATGAGAAACCAGAAACGAAGGAAAACACATCCCTCTGGTTACCGCGGTCCATGAAATGGTGACCGCG
>JAJIYU010011550.1:0-15200 GCA_030144865.1 Tinospora cordifolia
AAAAATGAAATATGGTTTGTTTCATCTTCTTCCTATCTGGGCATTGGTTTTAATTATTGTTATCATCCTTATTATCGTTTGCTGCTGTAAGTTTTTCTGTGTTGTTCTCATTTGTGACGCTTCCGACTCTGAAGAAACATCATAATAAGTATTTTCTTATTAAATGTTTCCTCACCTTCAATGTGTGTATAAATGGTATCAGAGCCATGTTCTCTTCTCCTTCTCATCATGATCATTGTCCATGTTCTCTTTGTATTATGTGACGATCGATGCTTTTGTTGAGTCAAGTAAGATTCCATCCTTTTTAAATTACCAAAAAAAAAAAAAATTGATATGTGCTAATGTGGCATTAGCTTGACACGTCTTCCTCTTTGTGTTGGTTCGTCCATGATGTATGTAGCATTATCCTACTACAAACGTAGTAGTACTTTGTTTTCTCTCCTCCATGTTATTCTTCTTTTTCTCTATATTTTTCATGATCTAGTTCAATCTATGAAAAACCCAGGGGTTTTAATGCCTTCTCATGTAAAAATTTGATGGGTCGTATCCTCCTCTTTTAGAATTTGGAACTCTCACCAATTTGTGACTTTGGATTACATTGTGATTCTTTTTTGTTATGTCTTCCTCCCTTTTGTTTTTTTAGTGACTAGCTACTACTTTACCCTCTAATTAGTTGTTACTGTTGCTATATGATATTCCTAAATGTGTATTTTAGAATTCGTATTATGTATGTTGGTACTTTTCCTATGCTATGTAGTATTGGTCTTATTCTGTGATTTCTTCTGCTTATTCATGTGCATGTATTATCCCTAAATCCCTATCCTAGTATAAATGTGATTAAGTCAGGATCTTTTCTTGATAACATCTATTATAGTCTCTATATGTAGGAAAATGTTGAAGTGACATCCAACATGCATATCTAAAGTTTGCATCACTTGGTTACAATATTGAATTGCCTTGAATCATATACCAACACAAAATTCAGCGCAAAGTAATCTAATGGCTCACCACTCATAACTGCGGATGTCGTTACAATAGTTAACAAAAAAAAAACATTTTAATATAAATAGAAGAGACTAAATATAATGTTATGAGAGTTTAATGTAGAAGATGTAGCAGAA
Organism: Tinospora cordifolia; assembly: GCA_030144865.1. Classification (NCBI taxonomy): domain Eukaryota; kingdom Viridiplantae; phylum Streptophyta; class Magnoliopsida; order Ranunculales; family Menispermaceae; genus Tinospora; species Tinospora cordifolia. Next base: position 1,122 of record JAJIYU010011550.1, read on the forward strand.
GATATCCATGGAATGGTATGTGGGCCCTTTAATGGTGTTTGTTGTTCAGGTATGCAAATGGCTAGAATAATGTTCCTACCTCCATATGGCTCAAAACTTCTAATCTTAATGAAGCAATATTATGTTTATTATCTTTTGAACAAAGAGGTTTTCAGTCATTATAAGTTGTCCATAACAATAGAAAATACATATATATATATAGACACCCACCACCTGACAATCATGTAGTGGGTGTCTCGTTTTAGTGGACTCCTATGTTTACTTAAACACACTTTAATAAATGAGGCTCCTGTCGTTGGCTTGAGGGACGATTACATAGCCTTGAGTTTACATTGGGACTCCTTTCATAATACTTTATGATAGTAATTTAGTGGTCTTCTAAATTTATGGCACTCAAGTATGAGTGTTAGATGCAAGTACATTTCTGTAGGTCGAGCTTGTTTATTTTCAAATTTTAAGGATATGAAAACTTGACGAAAAATGTCTACAAACTTAGATATGGGGTACTTCAAGAGGGTTTTGTCCATTGTTAAGGTTATCTTCTATCTTCTATCTTTTTTTTTTTTCCTCTTCGATAAGTGAAATTTCACCAGTAGTGATTGCCTCTTATTCTATTTTCTTCTCTTTCTGCATAGGGAAATTTGAGGTGGCTGATACACATCCCTCACCCATGTCCCAATCATGAAGTGTCAAGTAGTTGCCATAGGATAAAGTAAAGAGATCTGAGTAACATCCTTCAAAACAGATAGACAACTTTTCCAAGCTGTGTGTAACTGAGTGTCTACTTCCTAATGTTGTTAAATCTTGATTCTGATGTTTCTAATGCATTCAAAGATATGAAAAAATAGAAACTTAATTTAAAAAAATGAACTAAACTAAAATGATTTAACCTTTTCTTTCACATTATTTATGTCTCTCCCTCCGAAATTGGTGGTTTCTTGTTTCTTGAACCAATGCTTCATTAATGAAACAGATGGGCAATAGCTGTTGCATTGGGTCACATAAGCTTTAATTTATGTAGATGGGATTTTCCTAAATATCCATTTTGGGGGAGCTTGGTGGTGGATGGGTCGTTTGAGTGACTGGCAGTGTATTTGACATTACAATTCTATGCCTTTTTTGACTACAGGAATTTTAAATGACTGCTTCCAAACACCTCCATATTTTGGCTACTGTTGGGCACCTGGAGGGGTTGCTCTTATATGCTTTACTTCAGGTTCAGTGATCAATTTATGCTTGTCTTCATTTTGTGGATTTCCCAATGGTTTGCATTTTTTGTCTTTATTCTTATTTACATTTTGTGCTTTAATCTAGCAGGAACCACTGGAAAGCCCAAGGGAGTTGCCATTAGCCATATAGCTCTCATTGTACAATCATTAGCAAAAATTGCCCTTGTTGGTTACAGTGAAGATGATGTATGATTTCTCGCATGAATTTCTTTTTCAGATTTTCTTGTGATGTCTTATTAGGCCTTTGAGAGAGCAGCACTTATAGGATTATGATATTGATAGGTCAAATCATCTCAATTATTATACTACATATATTCAGTCTCCTCAACTTGCATGAAGTTTTTAGAAAAGTTAGGCATTAGCCTCAACTTATAATAGTTTTTTAATTCTTTTTTATTTTTATATCAATTTGTAATATTCTTGTTATCTTTCAATGTCTAGATTTAGCTGGGTGGGCATTGCATTCCTAAACCTACAGTTCTTGTTATATCAAAATGAGTGCAAATGCTTCCTTCATGCTCATAGTGTTCATTTGGGAGGAAAATTTTATTGGTTCACTTGGTGGTTTTACTAAGTGAATAAGAACAACAAAATTTCTATAGATGACAAATAGATTAACAAGGTGAATAAGGTGGTACGACGAAGATGAGGGGGAGCGTAGACAAGATGGGAGAGGGGAACATTCCTAGGATGGATGGACAAAGAGACAAAACGAATTTTTGTTGACGAGGGATGACATGAAGTTCAATATAGAAGGAATAGAGGAAGGTGGGTTTCCTGAGGTAGTAACGACGAAGTGAATAATCTCTAGAGGGCAGGTGGATTGAGCTATTTTAAGGCTTCACTATTATAATTTTCTTAAAATTTTTTTTTATTTGAAAGTCTTTCAAGTAATGGACAATATTACTAATAATTTTTTTTTGTTAAACATTTTCTTTTTCAAAAAATTTCTATCGTGTTCTAAAATTAAATATTATACCCAAAACTCCTTTTGGAAAAAAAATATTTTTCTCAAATAGTTTTTTTTTTATGCACAAAAACAATCTTAATTAATAGGAAATTAATTTCAGGTGTGTTTTTCAACTTTGACCACTTGTATGAGCTGGTAGGACAACCTCTAGGACGGATAGCGAGACAAAGTCTACTTAGAATAACCAGTCTCCTTGAACGAGATAATCCATCTCCCTTTCAATTTTAGCTTTACTTGGGACAAAGCTTACCCACTATCAGCTCAACTCGTAATTGTCATATCCAAACAAAACATTTAAAATATGCTAGTGATATCTATATATTTTTGAAATAGACTTCGTTATTCAAGAACAACTTTAAAAGTGTGAGTATATCAAGTAAATACTAAGTATATACCCGTAAAGTTCATTATTCAATCCAAAAATAGGAGGCATGACATTACTTAAAATTCTAAATCAACTCAAAGTATCTAATAACTCAATGATAAAGTCATAATCTTATTGAAATGAATCGAAACGAACATCGCCAGGGCCACATCCGGTCTTTATTTCAATAACTAAAACTCAAATTAACATGTCTAAATTGTTTAATCATAAAAAAAACTAAACAAAATCTTCAACAGATATTCTTCAGAGTCAGTGCAGTACCTAAGGGTTCGTCATACCTGTGAAAGGAAAAAAAATAAAGGGATGATCTCTAAGAGCCCAGTGGATCCTCCTAGTGTTATAACAATAATTATACAAGAACATGTAATAAACGCACAATCACTTGCAAATATTAAGCGTAACAATCAACATTTTGGTATCCATAATCAATCATGTTGGTAGGAATCGATATTCCTAAGTGGCTCGTTCTAAATCTTGTGCACCGTGCATTCTTAAAATTTTTATTCAAACTTTATAGTATAATTCTGGTACTGTTCTAAAATTTTGGATTGCACAAGGCCAATCCATTTTTGTTGCCGAAGCAACGTTCTCAATCTCGAACACCAATAATGCTTCCAACTAGCACATTGCCCCAGAAAATGGGTTATTAACTTTATTAATGTTATAATTAGTGTGTACAAAATCATCATCATCATCATCATCATCATCATAATTTTAATTGCAATTAAACAATTCAAAAGAACTTTGTATGTGTGGTATATGTCATGCCATGTATAACATATTTAGGTAAACAAACAAGTAAGTCACAATAACATGCCCTTAATTCAATATAAATTCAAATACACAACATTTATTACTCAATACTGATGTAACATTGAAATAATTCAAGTTCTTATCCCACCTTGAATCGCTAATTTCCTTATTTCTTTATTCCTGTTTTCTGAAAGTGAGGTGATGCTTCAACCTGATGAAAAATATTTATTATTTTAAAAATAATCTATTTGACAACTTTCTATATAATTTTTTTTGTAACTTTCCTTTTTGAGAAATTTTCCAATTTTATTATTATTCTTTTTTTTTGGAACTTCCTATTTATTATACTTCCTAAATAAACAAACTAGAAATATATTAAGAGTAAGTTTCTTCAAAATACAACCTTATAATTTTTTTTTATCCATTTTTATTTTAAAATGTTGCATATTTACATAGTAGTTAAGTACCAGAATTGCACTTTCTAATTCCAAACTTTTCAAAACATAGACTTTTTTATTTACAAAGCAAGTTATTTGAAATAGTTATGTTAGTTATAAATTAATATACTTTCTAGGTTTAAAAAGATTATTTTGCAAAGTTTTTAGAAACCTTTGTTTTATATTTTGAAAGTATTATAATGTTTTCAAACGAATAAGCTAAATTTAAAATTTAACATAAGAGAACCCATAGATAAAAGTTTATACAAAATACAAGTGTTTCATACAAGAGAGTAAAACAAAGTTTTGAGTTTCTACATTTTTTTTTCTTTTAAATCATAATCTACAAATTTAAAGTATATAAAATTTACAAAACTGAACGTGCGATTCTTATCGAATAAACATTGTAATAGGCCATTGATTGATCGTTTCAGATTTGTTTTGATGCCCATTTGAAGTAGAGTGAGATTAAATTGAAAAGTACTAAAATAAGATATATCTAAGAGCAACTGTCTTTTTTTTTGTGCTTTTGTGGGATTTTATCAAATAAACAATGAAATAGGTCATTAATTGACCGTTTCAGAGTTATTTCGGTATCCACTTAAAGTAGAACAAAATTAAATAAATAAAACTAATGGACGAAAAAAAAACTAGTTAATTCAAAAATAGGAAGAAGAACAAATGGATGGAAAAAACCATTTTTAGCAAGCGGGCGAGGGGGGTTATTTTACGTCTGTATTGAAGATACTAGTCTCAGTAATAGGAGAGAGAAAAAATCACAAGGCATTTCCTTTGGAAAAGTGAAAACAAGGAGAAATTCTTAGCTTTGGTGGCTTGGACGTAGGTGGTGCAAGACATGGAACATAGAGTGCTAGGAGTAGGAAACCTGTTGCTAAGGAAGCCTTTTGGTGGTTTCAAGAAAATTCGAAAGCCATGTGGATAAAAGTGTTTAAGTTCATTCATGAAGAAATGGATCAATGGGGTACACGACCCAAACAAGTAAGACCACATGTAAGGCCACTTGGAAATTCATAGGATCTTTGAAAGTCCTCTTCTTATTGTAGACAAGATGGAAAGTAGGCAATGACAAGAAGATCAAATTTTAGGAAGATAAATGGTGTGGGAGTACTTTTCTTCAAGAACAATTTCCTAGATTAGTCAAGATCTCTCAGCTTCAAGGGGCCATTGTTAGTGAGTTCTTTACAGACCAAAGTTTGCAAGAGGGTGGAAGGAACACATGGAACCTTCATTTTGTTAATAATTTTACAAATGTAGAGGAAATGTTGATGCAAAATGCTGTAGCAAGTTTAGATGTGGGACTAGGAATACAGATGAACATGGATGGGAGACTCCTCATGGATATATTCTATTAAATCATACTTCTTTATCCTCTCTCAACAAAACATTTCAAAACTCCAACACCATAATTTCATTTGAAAAGCCAAAGTTCCAATGAAAGTAAAAATATTGGGTTGTCTCATAAGAATGAGAAAATTAAACGCTATAGATAGAATTCAAAAAAGATTATCTGACTCTTATTTGCAACCATCGTGGTGCTACCTATGTAAGGAAGTAGAAGAGGACGCTTCCCAGATCTTTGTAGTTTTAACATTGTGAAGATGCGGGAGTTTCTATGGGGAGGAGTGGACGAAGGGCACGCTATGCATTTGGTGGAGTGGCATGAAGTTTAGAAGAGGAAAGAGGTAGGAGGTTTAGGGATTGGTAATGTGATTGCTCAAAATAGAGCCCTAGCGGGGAAGTGGTTGTGGTTGTTTTCGAAGGAAAAGGAGAAGCTTTGGGGAAGAGTGATTAGAAGCAGACATGGCATGCAGATAAACGGCCGAGATGTGGGTATTCAGAGATATGCTACATATAGAAGTCCTTGGAAATATATTCATTCCCTTCATCACTTTTATGATCCCTTGATTAGATTGAGGGTTGGTGGAGGTGAGAATATTCAATTCTGGGAGGATGTTTGGTGGGGGAATGAGGCTTTTTTAGTATTATTCCCTAGATTGTATAGATATTCCACAGGCCACAATCGTCCAATCGCCTTTTTCATGGAGGATGGCTCCCACTCATCCACAAGATGAGAGTTGCATCTGCGATTGTTTGGGGGTCTGAGACATGAGGAAGAAGAAGTTGCTCTTCATTCTATGCTTATGGAGTGCTCCTTGCAGGATAGGGAGGACAAAATTGTTTGGATTATGAATAATTCAGGTGTCTTTTCCTCTAAATCCTTTTTCTCTTCTATGATAGATGATTCTTATCTTCAGCCCTCCCCCATTCTAAGGTCGATTTGGAAGGCTTCGGTTTTGACTAAGGTTAATGCTTGGGAAGTGATGAAGGGAAAGGTAAATACTTGAGATACTGTTCAGAAGAGGTTCCCAAGATTTTACTTGTCTCCGCAGTGTTGTTTGTTCTGCATGAGAAGCGGGGAGTTTGTGGATCATCTGTTTCTTCATTGCCCTTATTCTACTTATGTATGGGATATGTGGAGACTTCAGTTTCCCACTATCCCAAGAAATTTTGTGCAGGATGACTCTTGTTGTGTCTGGCCCGGTTGGGAGGGGCTTGAGAAGAGTTGGAGAGATCATTGGGTTGTTGCCAGTTTGGCAGCGGTATGGTGCGTGTGGAAGGCGAGGAATGCAAGGTTTTTTGAAGACAAAAGTCATTCTTCCTAGGTAGATATGGGAAGAATCTTTGTAGGGAGATATGAGAAGAATCTTAGTCCCTTGTGTCTTTTTGGATTAGTAATTGTACTCTCTTTGGGGTACTCCATGTCGAATTGGCTTAGAGGATGAGATTTATTGTAATTTTGGGAAGGTAGGTGTGGGTTGGTCTTGGTTTGCAGGGCCTCCCCTGTTTCTTTGCTTGTTCTGGTTTTCTTCTCTATAATAAAATTTAGCTTTTCTTTTTATTAAAAAAAAGGTTGTGAAGGAAATCTAGAGTAGATGGTTTGAGACGCCAGAAGTTTTGAGGTGCTCACCTGTCAAGCATTATTGGGGATGTGCTCTTTTTGCTATTTAGTACTCTTTAAGGGATAGAGTAGTATATCACTTTGCTTCTTGGGTTTCAGTATCTAATTTGTCTGAAGGATATAATTGGTCATCCATTTTGTAGTAGTTTAGAGGATCCTATTTTGTAGGATATGGGATCTTTTCTTTCTGTTTTGTTGTTACTGAGATATCTCATTCCTAGCTTTGTACTTGCAGCTTTCTCTCTTATATATAAATATATCTATGATTCCTTTCAAAAAAAGAAAAAACTGATAATCTTCTTCTGGTTTTGGTTTTGTAGGTCTATCTTCATACAGCTCCCTTATGCCACATTGGTGGGATTTCATCAGGCTTGGCCATGCTAATGGTAGGTGCTCGCCATGTAATATTGCCCAAGTTTGAAGCAAAATCCGTTCTTAAAGCTGTAGAAGAGCACCACATATCATCCCTAATAACAGTCCCTACAATGATGGCTGATCTGATTTCCTGCATCAGGTAAGTGTCAGGAAAACTGAATGAGACCAATGTTTAATTAAGTAGAGGATAAAAAGCTAAAGATGGAATTTAGTACATTAGATTTTCCAACTTAGGATTTTGGGGGGGGAATCTACATGCATTAAAAAAATTATTTAGAGGTCTCTAAAAAATTATGTTATTATTCATTGGCCCCTCATTCTATATATATATATAATACTAAAATAAATGATATATTATTAATTTTAATATATTATTTAATTTTTATTAATTTAGAGTTTAAAATAATATTTTGTTTTTCAAGGCCTTTCTAAAAAAAATAAATTGCAACTACCTCTCTGAAGCACCTAAGAGGTGGCCTAGGCACTCAGGGGACCCAGGCAACACCTTGCTAAGACTGATAGATTTTAAAATGTTTGATTTGTATATTTTCAAATTTTTAGATACCGGGACACGACTATATTATATATGTTCTTTCATCCTTTCTTCTTTTCACTCATTTATTATAGAATTTTTTTAATTCATAGTTTTATAAATATGTTTATCAAGAATTTTTTTCCCAAAATTATCTATAGGAGATATTTTATCACATAATGAATTAATTTTATTCATAGCTTTCATTTCTTGTTTTATTGATAACAAATTCAGTTATTTATTTATTATGGTTTATACCTATGTTGCTTGGACTCCCCATATGAGTGTCGAACAGAAGTATATATCTAGATGTCCAACTTGTATATTTTCAAATTTTAGGATACCGGGATGCGACTATATTACACGTTCTTTCGTCCTCTCTTCTTTTCATTCATTCATTGTTTGCTTTTCTTTTCATTTACATGAATTTCACCCATAAGTCATGTTGTTCTTTCGTGCCATCTTTTCTTTTCATTGCAGAATATACATATTAATATTCTTTAATGTAGTAGTGTTGGACGCATATACATACCCCATTCCCATTTGAATTCAGAAGTAACTCAGATAAGGGTACATTTGCCTAAAGTAAGGAGTTTGGATAACATAGGTTTAGACATGGTATTTACTTTTTCTATTGTACTTGTTTGCATAATATGTTTATATAAATATTTATTGTTGAGAAATACTGTCTGAGGCACTGTAACCAAAAACTGAATTCTTTTTGTCAATTAATGTTGACCAGGAATCGGAAATCATGGAAGGGTGGAGGAATTTTGAAGAAAATATTAAATGGAGGTGGGGGACTCTCATTGGAGCTTATGGAACATGCTAAAAGATCATTTCCTAATGCTAAACTTCTTTCAGCTTATGGTGCGGCCTCTATTCTCATCCTGGTTTAATATTTCTTGAAGACACTACAAAATGCAAAAAACCATCCAATGTCATGACTAACATATAGCCATTTAGATTTAGGTAACACAGTTCAATGAAAGGATACTTGAGATATTCAAGTGAGCGTGCTTATGCTGACTAATATAATTTATAGATAATCAGACCGAATGGGTTAATCATCTCTTTAATCTCCAATTTTATTGAGCAACTTGTAGATTTTTCTCGACTACTCTTCAGGGAAGCACCAAAGTTGTTAGTTCTCAAATCTCTACTGCTGCATTTTGTCTTTGCACCTTACTATTATTTCTTATTTCTTATTTATTTATTTATTTTTTCACTTCCCATTTCTCCATCAATGAAGGTATGACAGAGACATGTTCTTCATTGACCTTCATTACCCTTTATGACCCAAGTGCAAACCCTAGCAAACTCTTCCAAAAATTCAGTGACGTCAAAGCCAACTTAACTGAAAGAGTTGGGGTTGTTTGTGTTGGGAAACCTGCGCCGCATGTTGAACTGCAGATCAACAGTGATGGGCCTTCTTGTGTTGGGAGAATTCTAACTAGAGGGCCTCATGTGATGCTCAAGTATTGGAATCATATTCCAGAGAACATACCTGATCTTGGCGACCTAGGTTGGCTTGACACAGGTGACATTGGGTGGATTGATGATCATGGCAATCTCTGGCTCGTTGGTCGATACAAGGATTTGATTAAAAGTGGAGGAGAGAACGTGTATCCAGAAGAGGTGAAGGCCGCTGATCATCATAACCCATTAGAATCACCAGTTTTCTACAAATGAAAAACGGAAGAAAAAACCTGAATCTATGCAGAAACATTTCATTTCCGGCTTAGACGATCCACTAGACCTGAAAATCCACTTTTACAATGAGTCTCTTACTTTCTGTTGCGTTGGTCCTGCTTAAAACAGTAAACTGTAATAGCTTAGATTCTTAATAGGTGCATATTTTATGACTTAGGTGGAGGCAAATCTGTCGCGACATCCGGGGGTTTCTGATATTGTTGTTGTAGGAGTGCCAGACACACGGTTGTCAGAGATGGTGGTAGGGTGTGTTCAAATAAGAGAGAATTGGCAGTGGGTTGATCAAAATGCTGACCATTCAGCTAAAAGAGAAGACCTATTTTTGTCCAGCAAGATTCTTCAAGATTACTGCAAACAGAGGAACTTGACTGGGTAATTTTCATAGTTTTTTTCTTTATTTTATTTAATTAATTAATTTATTTACTTTTTACTTAAGATACTAGTAAGGGCTGAAATATGACTTTGATAATGTTGTATTTGTGTGTATGTTCATATTTGACGTATATAATTGATTGGCTATGGTCCACATATTGGACGACAATTATAAAGAAGTGATTGAAGGAATTGTAGTAATATGATAATCATTGCTATTAAAACCTTATGATTCAATTTAAATTGTAACCACTTTCTTACTCAAATTGTGTGATTTTTATTCAATCACACGACTCGATCGGAGTCATTGGACTTGACACAAATCATGAAATTGTGATTAGGGCAATTGTAATTTTGAAAATATAAAATTCTTTTTGTAAAATGAGTTTTAGAATGCTTTTAAATCATTAGATATGTATATACAAATAGTAGACTGGTTTGTACATATTATTTGAAAATTAAAGAAATCTTATGATTTACAATTCTATTTACAATTCAATTTAAATTTTGTTCTTAACAATTTAACGATCCAATTTTGATTTAACAACTTTGATGATAATTTATTTGCTTCTTTTGCAGGTTCAAAATTCCAAAGATTTTTATTCGATGGAGGGAGCCTTTTCCATTGACATCGTCAGGAAAACTAAGGAGAGATGAAATTAGACGGCAGGTCATGTCTCATCTACAACTTCCATTTAGCAGCAACCTTTGACTTTAGAGAGTCTCAAATAAAAAGAGGAACATTTATCTAGACTGCTGTTGAAGGCGAGTTTCTAAGGGACCAAAGGCCAACTGTGCATTTCTAACTCATTATTGGGATACAGCAATTGTTAAGTTAACCTATGGTTCTCTTGCTGCACTATCAGCTCTGCATCTTCTGTTAGTTCCTTTTCTAAACTAAGATTTCCTTACGAAATAGGAACAGAGCCATTGACGAATGGATCTTCAACTCTTGATTCTCTCTAAGTAAGGATTTGTTGCCCTTAATTTTATTCTTGTTTTTGCTTGTGTTTTTATTCAAAACTGACTAAAGCAACCTAGAATATTTAGCAGTGTGTCAATTGATGGTCCTGTTCTTGCTGTTCCTATGGAAGTTTGCCTCTTGAGTTTGTATTTGCAGCAGTTTTTGTCCAAATGAAATATTTGCAGTGAAATTGTGCGACAAGTAACAATACAATTCAATTTTCCCATGATTCATCCCCACCCCTGTTTTGTTTTATATAAGCAAATTCCTGATTATTTTTTTATATATAAATCATAATTTTCACCTTTTGTAGGACTTTATTGTGCTTTTTGAAATTATAAGTTTTCCTCCAAATTAGGCTTTTGGTTGCCTAATTTCTTGAAATATGCTTTCTAAAAATCTTATTTTCATTCCAGTCGCAGTGAGAATTTTGTGTTCATATTTTCCAAAGGAGAATTTGTGTCTTTGTTGAACAGAAATTTAATCCAAGGGAAACCTTTCCATGATTGATTGCTTGTACAACTTCAACTAAACATAAGAAAATATTTAGTTTTTTGAGAAAATTTTGATTTTTTTTTTTTTTTTTTTACTAACCAAACAGGGTTTGTTATATGCGCATATAATATTTTCCCAAACAGGGTTTGTTATACTTGTATAAATAAAATATCTAAAATCTACTTGAAAAGTTGAAATTCATTAGGTTATATAAGTTACTAATTATTACTATAAATAAGACTTCTAGGTATCTATGTATATTTAAACAGATTCTTATACTGTTTTTAACAAAGTGCAAATTTATGTTTTTGTTACCTAATGAAACGTTAATGTGCTTACATTGAAAGAGGGTATTAGTTTTTTTAACAAAGTGAAAATCTCATGCATGTATATAAATAAATTCTTAGTTTTTACCATAACTAAGACTTTCCTATACTATACAAATGAAATTCATTACCTTCCTTCCTAATCATATTTCGTGTACTTGTATAAGGAAATTCATAATTTTTTATTGCTAACAAAACTGACACTTTTGTTGCATACTTTTATAAATAAATTTTGTGTTTCTAGATGAAATGAGAATTTTATGTGTTTATGTAGTTTTACATTATGATTTTAATAAATGAACGTTTGCACATCTGTCGAAAAGATTTACAATTTTCATGCCAATTAAAACTTTCAAGTACGTATTTAAAGCAAATCATAAATTTTAGCTAAAATGGACATGTAGTGTGTTTTATATGAATAAATTATTCAATTTTACCCTAAAATTTTCTTGTATAAACAAATTCATTATTATTATTTAAAAAAAAAATTGAGAATTCCTGGTGTTTCTTGAAAATAATTTATAATTTCTGTATTTTTCTCTAGTCACATAAATAATTTCTGTATTTTTCTCTCTAAATGGGACTTTTGTATACTTAAACAAAGAAATTCATGATTTTCATTCCCAACAGAACTTTTCATATGCTTATATAAATATATTTCTAAATTCTACCCGAAATGGCACTTTTACATGCCTATACAAACATATTTCTAATATTTACTACGCCAAATAAGCTTTGCACTTTTTCATTCAAGAATTCTTACTCTACCTAAAATGAAATTTTTGTGCTTTTATAATAAAATTCATGTTTGATCCCCTTCCATGTGTCTTCCCAAAACTTTTTCTCTTTCCCAATTTCCTTTATGCAACATCTTTCATCAATAAGTTTTGATTTTTTTAATAACCTTGATACTTATTTAACCCTTGCAAATGATCCAAAATACCTTCTCTTTTGGTTAGGTGTGGTACATGAACTTTTGCACTTCAATAATTATGGAAAACGTGAATAGAAAGCAAAATAGAAACTTTGTTTAAGATAAACAATGGCCCGAGCGCCGATCGGGAGAGTTGTAATAGAGACTGAAACTACAACTAATGTTGATTGCCTTATGCATGCTCTTCTATAGCGGTGATAAAAAAGCTTTCCCACGTTCTCTTTCAGGGATCATTCTCACACAACCTTCAATGTTGCTCCCGAAAGAGTAAGGAGTTGATTCTGAGACTCTCAAGAGCTGGAACTAGAAGTCAATGTTTAGCTTGAACAATGGTTTCGTTTAAACCGGGGTACCCTTCTCCGAAAGCTCCGCGGGACCACCTACCACTAGTCTTTGGCCAGAGGGGTTTATTGCACAAAAACGCTGGGACACGGTGTACCTCCGGCGGAAAGGTATGTAATGTCATTATAGATGGAGGCAGCTGTAAAAATATGGTAGCCAAAGAGATGGTCGGCTTATGGCTGTTCGGCTGAATTTGAAATGAATTTCACATCAGAACAATTTGCGTAATGATCCCAAGCAGTGCGAATATCCTGGAAGGACCCTTGCGTACCAAAGAATGGAAACTACTACCAGGAAAGGAGCGGGCGGGGATAGCCTGGTCGTACCCCAACAGCCGAGCACAACGGTGGGGACAATAGTGCTCCAGGATTGATTCACAAACCAAGTCATTCAAAGTGATAACCTTAGGCCACGTTCGGCGTGCTTTGCAGCAGAGATAGACTCGACGAACTTGGGCAATAAGGTTAGCCACCATATCTTGCTGCCTTTGCTTTCTGGCGGCGAGGAGCTTGCGATGCCTTATGTAATAGGGGGCTTAACCAGAGGCAAAGAAAGAGTTTCCTTTCTTTGTTATTCAGTGGCGAGCAATTCTATCCGTCATGGGAGGGGGATGCCGAAGGCAGGGCTAGTGACTGGAATGAAGTCGTAACAAGGTAGCCGTACTGGAAGGTGCGGCTGGATCACCCCCTTCTTAGGGAGAGCTAATGCTTGTTGGGTATTTTGGTTTGACATTGCTTCACATACTCCCGGATCGAGCCACGTCTGAGCTAAGCTTGGAGATGGAAGTCTTCTTTCGTTTCTCGATGGTGAAACAACTCTTGAGCGGCCCTATTAGTATAGTAAAGGCGAAAGTCGTTGCCCAGTACTACTAATCAAATAATAAAAAGGAAGACACTACCCGAGCGTCAACCCCCAATAGTCAAGGACAAAGGAAAAGAAAAACGGATTGAGATTAAAGAGGATGTCGTCCCTCAGCAAAAGAAAAATCCTCCAATGCCAAAAAATAATATTCAAAATCTCAAGAGACTCTGGATCCTTTCTTTCTCTTTCAATAGTACAATGTTACCCTTCTAATAACTATACACCCAATCGAGACAGCACTCACTCCGTTCATGGGCTTAAGTCTCTAGGTAGGAAAGACAACCCTAGCTAGTGTCAAAAAGCTTTTGAGGACCTAAAGCAGGCAGTGATTGATGACCCCGTATTGCAGTTGCCAGATCACACTAAGCCATTTGAAGTACACACGGATGCGTCAGACTATGCCGCGGTGTG
>JAJIYU010011551.1:0-15216 GCA_030144865.1 Tinospora cordifolia
AATTTGCAACACCCCTGTTTCCTGTTTTTCTTTCCGTGCCACCAGCGAATACCACACTCAATCCCCTACTCTGTTTCAACCTAACACAACAGCGCCTTCTCTTCGTCCATCACCAGCACGCATCCTTCTTCATCATCGTCCTCTTCAGTCTGCAACAACAACCCCTGTTCAAACTCAGAAGTCACGTACCAGCTGCAGCCATCTCCATCATCTTCATTCGGCTTTCCTGTTCATTTTCCGGCAGCAGCAGCGGCATGCAGAGGCAAAGATGCAGCAGCAGTGCATGTGTTGCTTTCTTCCCATCCTCTGTTCGTTTACCTCCCCCCCACAACCACGCTGTTTCCTCTGTTCTTCATCGCCACGGCAGCAGCTCACAAAATCATCCCTTCATTGTTATGCTTCTTCGTTCGTGATCGATCACCGCAGCTCCTTCCTTCATCATTCGATAACCACACAGCATGCAGCAGCAGCACCGTCATCCTCTGTCTTGCTCCACAGCCAGCATCTCCTTCACGGCCTTCTCTGTTCGGCGGCCAATGAGCAACAGCAGCAAATGATGCTGCTCTGTTCTGCTCTTCATCTTCTTCGTCTGATTCCTTCCTCGATCGAGCAGCAGCAGCAGCAATGTGGAGTAACAGCAATATGCAGCAGCACGAGATGCTGCTCTGTTTTATTTTTCTCCTTCCTTTGCCTAATTTCTTCCTCTCCGTTCGGTTGCAGCAGCTCGGCGTCCAGCAGCAAAGTGGAGTAGCAGCAGCATCAGCAACGATAGAGCGCCTTGCTCTGTTTTTTTTTTCCTTCTTTACTCTGTTCGTTGCACACCAAAACAGCACCATTTTCAGCTCTCCTCTGTTTTCCAATTCCAGCTTCAGCTTCCGTTCTTAACTCCTCAACCAACCTCCCTATTTATAGATTACCCACTGTTCTCGACCTTTCCAAACACCGACCCGAACTTTTCCAGTGGGTTTTACCTGTTCCGGCGTCTTCAGTACGCCTCATGCCACCGTCCCACCAATTTTTTTTTTTTTTTTTTCTTGTTTAACGCACACCACTCCTTATAAACATATGCTTATATTTATATTTCATTTTTATTTGTTTGGTTAATTTATTACCGTCATTTCATCATTTTTTTTCTAAATTTATTTCATACAAATATCTATCATCTCATTTATTTGATTAATTAAATTTAAATTTCTTGAAATTATCTAATTCTAAATTTTCATTTTATTTCTTTGGCATAGATTATATTATTTCTAAAGTGTATATCTTTTTATTTATTTGTTATTCGTTTTATTATTACCATTATTTTTTTTCACTAATTCATAATAACCATCAACTAATTAATTTCGTTATTTATACATATCTATAAAACATAAATTATCATTTTATCCTACTATTATTAGCATTATTTTTTTTTTTTTTATCAAGTAACAGATTTCATTTTCGCATCACTCGTGCCTTTGCGCGAGCGCGAATGAGCTATGACATAACTTATTTACTCTTAGGCATAGTCTACATCTATATTTAAATTATACATGATTCTAATTCACTGATTATTGTTCATCTTATGTTCACTCGCGACGTGGCACGATCACGAAGTTACGGGGTGTTACAATATTTGTCTTCAAATTAACGAATAATACATAGATATGTAAATTATTTGTTTCCATGTAAACCCTATGAACGTTTATGATAATTGGAAGTCAACATATAGAGAGTATGCCTATTAGCACTGGAATTTGAATTGGCGGGTACTAAAATGACTAGAATGAAATTCTAGATTTAATGACACAAAAATTAAGATTTTTAGATATCAATAGGTATATTAAATTTACATTTATGCAATTAGAGGAAAAAATGTATAAATTAATATTATATATATAATGTTATATAATTGGTTATGTAATGTTATAAATATAACATTATCAATAACTAATGTTGTATAACATTGTGAATTACTTCATATGAAAAAAAAATGCGTAACATAGGGAATAATTTATTTTTTTTCTATTTATCGTATATTACAACAAATTTGTTAAAACATTGCGTGGTGTATACCAAAAGTGGAACACGTGTTAATAGTGTGAGCTTTCAGTATTTGGGCTTAATATTGGGAGACGTGACCAACGACCAGCGACCACGAAAGCATCGACAGTCCATCTAGTCTTTAAGTAGTAATTTGATGTATTTATTTAATTTTTTAATTCTACTTATGGTCGTTGCATAATTGTGTGCCACATACATTGCATTGCATACTACATTGAGAAGAGGCCTCTTGGGGGGACTCATGTTCGAGTCTCACCAAAAGCAAAACCCACTACCTGTTTAGCCCTTGAGTGGGCAAAGTGTCAAAATGTGGGACAATATCGGCTCAACAGCATTGGCCATTGTACCACTCTAAGTGAGACGAGACCTGAGATACGAGTATATATATTCAAATGTGCCGACCTGGCCTCAAGGTGAGAGGTTCCGAGATGCAGACATTGGATCGTGATGGTTCTGAGATAGAGGTAATCAACAGATCTTCAGATATGCTGACCTGGCCTCAAGATGAGAGGTTCCAAAGTGTGAACATTGGATTGTTATAGCTCTGAGATAGGACTGATTGACAGGTCCTCAGATGTGCTGACCTGGCCTAATGATGAGAGGTTCCGAGGTACAGACATTGGACCATGATATTTTTGAGATAAGAGTGGTACGTTAGTACGTGTAATATCTCACATCAGTCTGACTCTAGAGTGATGCATGGGCTAAATGTGCATTCAAGGGTGTCTCATTGTGCCAAGCGGTGTTGGGAAACTCGAGTTCAAGTCTTGCTAAGAACAAAACCCTACACCCAGTCAGTGGTGGCTAAGGTGGGGACAATATCATCAAGGTGGGCCCGAGTTGTTATAAATGGAATTAGAGCCGCCCTATGTGTATAGGAGGTGTGAATCTCGAAGAGAGATTGCTCCCAAGGGGAGTGGATTGTAATATCCCACATCAGTCCGACTCCAAAGTGATGCCTGGGCTAAATGTGCATTCGAGGGTGTCTCATTATGCCAAAAGCTTTTTGGGAGACTCAGGTTTGAGTCTTGCCAAGAATAAAACCCTACACCCAATTAGTGGTGGCTAAGGTGGGGACAATATCATCACCGTAGGCACGGGTTGTTACAATATGCTTTATGGATATAGTTAGAGTAGTGCAAGACACACTTTATTGGTTCGTCGGTGGCGACTGTACCACCTAGTCGGTAGGCCACAATTGTTGAGATACGACAATATGGCTTGGTCAGTGGGCCACGATCGTTAATTGATGTTGCAATATGTTCTAGATGATTAGTCACGTTTGTCTGGAATGACAGTATAACTAGAGGATCCTTAAAGTGAAAGAAGGGTGCTGAGTTTAGATACTAGACCCTTGAATCATAACATACTTCATAGCATGTTAGGTTGTTGCATTTTTATATGATTGATTTTACATGCTATTCATTGTTACATTTTATTTGAATGTTTGAAATGTTGTATGTTGCATTGCATGTAGAATGCTAAATTTAAGTAGATATATAAGTTGCTCGTCATTGGGCTCACGTGGATATTGAGCTCACTACTCTTAATATTTCAGGACCGTCTAGCCTGGATAAGGGGAAAGGCATGCTTATGCGTGATCTTTTTTAACCTATCCCTAGTAGGTTGTTCGTTCTGCTATTTTGGTATTTTTCATTATGTACAAGTTTTGAAAATGTAAAGTTGAACTGGACTCCAGTAATGTAATTAATGTTAAAGATTTCTGCTATTGTTATATTATTCTACTTATCTTGCTTTTGTTGTACTCTAAATACTATAAATGTTTCGATGGTAAGGCCTAACAATAGTCGACAAGTTTGACTGAGTAGACTTGTTTGACTATTGTGTCGATCGCGCCGCTCGTATGAAGTTTTGGAAGGGGTCCTGACATGCCTTGTGGTTAAACCAAATTAAAAGTTTCGAGGACTAGGGTGTTACATGGATTTTATTATTGAATTGATGCATAATACTAAGCCTATTTTCATTCTTCCATATCGAATGACACCAAAAGAGTTACAATAACTTAAAGTACAACTAGAAGAGTTGATGACTAAAAGGTTTATGACCTAAGTATGTCATCTTGGAGCGCACCTATATTATTTGTAAAGAAGAAGGATGGAAGCTTACTGTCAGGATCCCTTCCCTAAGGTAAAGGGCGAGCTAATCGGCACAGTGCCCTGATAAACTTATTCAAAATCCGAGTTTTCCAAAACACTGTTCAGCCTCCTTTTTATCTATATACAACATACCCCGTGGTACAACAACTTCTGGTCATCAATGTTCTACCACATCTAATACCCTAACCCGCACCATCGAACCTCGAGATTCACTACACATTTTCATTTAAAAACTCATTTAAAGATTATAAACGATAGCAATATGTAATAACATTTCATTTATGAACAGAATGACTAGTTAAGTAATAAATTAAAAAACACTACTCACAAGGATATTTACCTCCCAATACTCCTCTTGTAATTGGTCGCGTCTCGCTAACATTTATCATGCGTAATCAACATGGTTTATTAATATCTAAATGAAACTTGGCTCAAATCTAACTTTATAGTCCTTGGTCAATCAAAAGATTGACTCGTTCAATTGTAGTCTATTTACGAATTTGATCAATTTTGGTCAATATAGTCAACTTTAGCTAAACCTAACATTCACTGACTTATTTGACCGACAGGGTCAATATAGTCAACAAGGTCAATTTTTACTCGCAAGCTCTTAATATTGATCTAAAATACCAAAAATCTACATTGTCTACATGTATCCCACTTTTTGTACACAATAACCATTATTTTCATTAATTTGGTGGTTCAATACAATAAATAGAAAATATTTAATTATTTCTTATGTTATACATTTTTCTCCAATAAGTATTTTATAATGTTATAAAACATTATATGAAATTTTTTTTTCTATTATTTAACATTATATAACCCTAAATACATTTTTTTAAAAATTTATTAATTAATCTTAAAATTGCATAAATGCAAATTTAATATATCAATTAACCTTCAAAAATCTTAATTTTAATGTCATTGAGTTCAAAATTTTATCTTGGATATTTCAGTACTTGCCAACTAAAATTTCAGTGTTAATGAGTATATTTTCTTATATATCAACTTTCAATTATTATACAAATTCTTATGGCCTATATGGGTACAAATTAAGTACATATCTATATTCTATTTGTTAAACACATATATATTGTATAATTTTACTCTTAGTAAAAATACACTTTAATTTTAATTGAGACAAATGGTTACTTAATAAAATAGTCAATAAATTAATTGAGAATAGAGTTCGACTCCATATTGGTATTAAGAAATTTTGTTCTATATTGATACATATGATCTACTGACAGCTATCTCTCACACAATATTACATTCATTTCTTGCAACAAACTAAATGTTCCAACTTATTTCTAATATATATAGTTCTGTTAAACATATTTTCAATTCTTCTAACATGTTTGTATCGTATGTTGGCCTAATGGGAAGAATATAAAGTTAATCATCCTACCTCTATTTTTTTTTTTTTCAACAATCTTCAAAATAACCGGGGAAAAAAAAAAAAAAAAAAAGAGGGATGAGGTCTACAATCCATAATTTGGGTTTGCAGCAAGGCAATTTCTGGTTTGCTGCAATCCCATATTTGGAGTTGAAATCTGTGGCCACCTTCTTTTATATTTCTCTTTTTTTTAAAAAAAAAAAAAAAAAAAAAAAAAAGTGGTTAGGGGTGAGGTTGTTCAGTAAAAATTTAAAATTAATTGTTTAACATCAAAGTTTCAAGCTGTATTCCATTTTTCGTTACTGTCTTCCACAAGTCATTCAAGATGGATCTTAAAAGTGTGTTAATTATACCCGGATTCCTAATTTCTTATAAAATTCCTAAACTAACCTTAACCCCAATACCCTCCGTTTCTTCTTATTTCTTTTTCTCTGGTTTATTTAAAAATTAAAAAGAACATTGAGGTGTTGCAGATTGCTAGACCCTTCTATTTTAACGAAATGACGAAGAAGAAAGAAAGAAGAAAAAGGAGGAAGAAGAAGAAAGGGTCTCAGATTAAGAATACCAGAAAAAAAAAAAAAAGATTTCAAAAGAATACTAGTAGGGTTCATTTTTAACTGTTCTCTTTCATTTTATAACTCAATGTTCCGCTATATGGGTAACTTCTATATATATATATATATATATATATATATATATATATATTTGTTATTATGATATGGATCTTTTTTTGAAATAAGTTCCTTTATTTCGGTTTCAGGAAGTTTGATGTAGCCAAGATTTTTATTTTTATTCTTTTCCTCTCTATCTTCCCCGTGGCTTGCTAGTTTATGTTTTAGTCTTTCAGACCATTTTTTTGGAAATGGGAGCCATTATGTTTAGTCTTTTTGGCCCTTTTTTGGAATACGAGCTACTATAAGGAATGATAGAGGATTCCCCGTTGCGGCAATAGCGAAGAGTTTGAAGAGCTGCTTTTCGATCAAAATTGCTCAGGTATTAGCCCTCACAGAGGGTTTGAAAATTGCGTCAAAGTTGGGGATCAATCTTAGCTATGTTGAAGTAGATGCAACAGCTGTCGTCAATGCAGCTAAAGCTTCCCACCCAGCCTTAGACGAGTTTGGAATGATACTAGAAGATTGTAAATTTTATCGGATAGTGGTTTTTGCTACAGTTGGAGAAGCTAGTGAATCTGCAGATAGACTTGCAAAAGCATGCATTATGTTTTCCTTCTATAGTTTGGCATGATATAAGCTGATTATGCTATCTTCTACTGTAAATTGCATTGTAGTAGATCATATAATTTAACTACTAATGTTCATAGTTTTAGACTACAAGAACTGCTATTCCGCTGCTCTTTTGTCTCTTGCAAACATATTGTTCTTATTTTTCTCATCAGAGTCTTACCATCTCTATTTTATACTTGCTAGTGTTCCCATCTTCCAAGACAACATCTGAGGCAATTTAAGCAATCCGAAATTTACATACAATTAATGTCTAATAGAACAAACCACGGAGAAAAGCTTCCTGCCTGGATTAACACAACAAGCCTCTCATCTTCCATCAGAATAAAAATAGATTGAAATGGATGCTTAACAAAACAATGGTCAAATATATCTATAGAAAAACATAGATGCATTAAAGAGTAGCCACATGACATGTCATACGGTGCGGAATGTATTTTAGTACACTTATTAGCATTTAGAGATACTAATCCAAGTCATTGGACCAACAATGATGGTACTATCAGAAGAGAAAGAGGAGAGGGTTAAAGAGTTAAATAGAACCGAAAATACAAGAGCATCTTAACATGAAACAACAATCGTCACAAAGTTCCACGCTGCACCCCTCATTTCCTATCCTGTCAGTAACTTGCAAACCACCAGGAAACAGCCTAACACCAATCATTAAGTACCATCGACTTTAGCTGCTACTTAACACTTCCAAACCCTGGTCAGTAAAGAAACATTCAAGTATATATATATATATCAGAAAGATTTATTACCTAATGGAAAATTAAACAAAAATGACGTTATATATTACCATCGTTGAGACTCTGATTTCACTTGTTGAAGTCCCCTATTTCAAGCTTCTTGACTTCAACTTTTAATGACTTGAGATACCTAACAGCCTCATCAAGAACAGCAGCAGTACTCATGTCGGCAGCGCCAGGCACAATGCCCCTCAGTACCTTCACCATTTTCCTCATTCTCTGGTGTTTACACTCATTGCTGGAGCCAATGCTACCAAAGCTGTCGTGATCAGAGGAGGATTTCTCTGAAGACAATTTTATCTTCTGGGATTTTAAGCTATGACTGGAACACGAATCAGGGGAATAACAGCTTCCAAAACAGCCAAGGGTGCGTGCTGTGCTGACATCATCATCATCATCATCATCATCATCATAATCCTCTTCGGAGCTCAACAAAGCATCTATATCATCTGTATCCTCTTTCATAGAAGAGACAGATTCTGCATCTTCCGCATCATTATTTATCTCTACAGCATTACCATGGAAAACCATTGAATGTCTATCAACAAAGGGGCAATTGAAGTTCTGGGTCAACACGGGGTGGAACATGACCCTGTTTCTCTCATCAGTCTGATCAAATATAACGAAGTCCTTCGGGCATACTTCAGATGGTTGGAGTTGAATAGCATGTACCGGGCTATTATATTCTGAGCTCTGTGGTAGAGTCATGCCTGCAGTAGGTGAAATAAGGGTACTATACATATAACCACCACCACCTACTTGGTATGGAAGAGGGGATACCATCCTTTGAGAAGAATGGTAAAATTCTTGGTCAACCAGTGTTGGTGGTCCTAGCGACATTCAATACTATGTGGTTCTTTGGGATCAGTAAGTGGGCTCTATGGAAGCAATTTGGTGGCAACCAGCAGGAAGCTGAATTTGGTTCAACTAAATATGCAATTCTGCAAGTCCTGAGAGACCTAGGAGGGAGCTTTGCTATCACCACAAAGGAATCAAGATATCTAGCCTAACTAATACCAACTATAGATAACTAATTCATCTATCAGAGCCTTCTCAAGAATAGGAAAGCAAGCACCATCCATTTCTGTGATATACGGAGAATGCTAATACTACGTAACAGGTTTAAGCAATTGCCTGAAATACTCAGCCTGCCACATAAAAGGGAAATATACAAATGATCAGGAATTAATAGTAACAATTCAATGAAGCATATATTTAATAGTAACAATTTAATGTAGCATATATTAATGCATCCCCTTGTGTATTTATATTCTCATTAATAAAAGCAACTGAAACTTTATGAAGCATGAGAAGAACTACATTGCGTAAGTTTAGTGTGCAAAATTAAGAATAAAATTGCTAGATGCATAAAATAAAGGGTTAACAAGACAGTAAAATATCTTCAAGCAACTTCCAAAACCAACATAGGAGTTAATCTATGGCATCATGCGGAACTGACAAACCCATTTAAAACAAAAATATATGCATAAACAACATAAAGTGTTATGGAGTTATCAACTTTCTCTAATGTTAAGCTTCTGCTTTCTAAGTAGAATAACATATTAACAATAATTAGAAATAAACAAAAAGGAAGTACAGGAAAATATGCATGCCTACCTCAATCCTCTTTATATTACAATCATGTAATCAGCGTCATTAAGGTGCGCTCCTGTGCCTAGAAATACTCCTAGTGCAAGCATGTCAATAAGGCATGCGCCTTGCGCACGTGCCTTTTTGCACCTCACTGATATCTTCCTTTTTCTAGTTTGCTAATCTTTTGAATTCGTGGTTTTATATAAATATATGTATATATAACCAAGGGACCAACAGGGCCATCAAGGAGCTTGCAACAAGCCACTACACAATAAATTCCCCAATCCTCTTCACCAAACTAAGACTCCAAGAAAGTAGAAACTATACTCCTCAAATAAAAGGTTTGCTGCTATCCAGTAGGAAGCCAATGAAATATAAGGATCTTTATATATTATTTTGTAGTTGGAGAAAGAGTTATTTTATTAATCTCCCTTATGTGTTCTGTTAGTGGTTCCAGGCTGACATTTACAGCAGAAAATGTGAGCAAAGAGGGATAGACTCAGTCAAATATCATCATACATCTACAGCAAGGTGAGAAGATGCTCCTGTTACTTGGCATAACTGGCCCATCATTGTATTTTTAAGGTTTGTTAGAAAGATTTTTCTGGAAAATCTTCAGTAATAGGCTAATAGCACATGTATAACAAGAACAATAACTTGTAACTAGGCAATTGAAACCAGAATTTAAAACATAATTAAGAAAAATCAAAATTTTAAAAAACAGGTTAATCAGTGATGTCAAGGCATCAAGGTGATTGAGTCATTGACCATTCCAAGGCAGCACAGTCAAGACGCATGGCCTAGGCTCATATATATTTACAACTAAATAATTAATACTTGATCACAATACAAACTTTACGTAATATAACTACATAAATACTCTACTATAAAGAAATATCTCATGTAAGGAAAATATTTAACTCTATGATACACTTTGATATTGTGTCCACAAATTAAAATAACTTCAAAAAAATTAAAAAATAAGACCACTTCGTATATGATGGAAGTATGACAATTAAAAAAAAACAAAGTCATATTTGATTTAATATTTATTATTAAAAAAGAATAGTTATTAGCAACAACACAACAATAGTGAAATAGAAACTCAATAAAAAATAAAAATAGAAAAAAAGATATAAATTTTACAATAGAAAAATAAGTATACCACTAGAACTGAAAGTTCCACCAATGTTGAAGCTCTACAATATATTGCCCTCCTTAAACTTTAAAAAATTTTCAATGAGCCCTACTCCCTACCTTAAGTATGACCTCAGCAATGAACTCATCGTGGCCTAAGCACGGCCTTGAGAACAACAGTTCAAATAGCTCAATGAACCACATACCAATAATTGAAACTTTGTATTAAAGAACATAGAACTAATTTAGAAGGTACAGCCAGAGAACCAAGACTAACAAGTCCAATTTAAAATGGCTTTGCACAGAAACTGCACTTTCATTGACAAATTTAACATGACTTATAACATCTAATATTTATCTAAATCACAACTCAATCCAACACTGTTTTAAGGAGATAACCTAAGGTTAACTTCATGGCTCCAAATATAAGGTGATAGCCCCAAGTAAAGCAGATTAGACACGTGAATCCAATTCTAGCCAAAGACATTTTAAAGGATTACTTCAGCAGACCCAAAACAAGCCACAAGACTTGCTCATCATAGATCATCTTCTCACTCAACAGAAACATCGATAAACTGATACACATACATGAAGTTGAAAGAGTGTAATGGTTTCCTTTTCCTCAATTAAAACCAATCTCTCTTGTAACTTACCTGTTTCTCTATTATTTGACAGGAGAGAATGCAAGTAAAGAAATAAAACGATATCCCAACCCACCTCTTCTACACAATCTAATTTAACAGAAATGTAAAGTTGCCTAAGGAAAATAGCGCTACTTATTTTTTAAGATTAAATATTACACACTACTTTTTGGCTCCTTTTTTTCCAAGTAGACCAGATTGCAATCCATGTGCTCACCTTCACATTCGACGAAAGCATTCGACTGTTTTGCATATAGATTCTATGATCCCATCATCATCTAAATGTGTTGCTACCAATAGTAATCATTACATAAAACAAAAATCCCAAATAAAAAGGGTGTTCCTTGTCCATCAAGGCACAAGTAAACGTAAATCTATACTTAACTTTAACTGAGACTTATATTTAACAAATTGTATTTAGTTGCAACCAATTAACTAATTATGTGACAATAAACATTGAACTTTCACATTACCTAGAATACAAAACCAAATAAGTTGAATATAAATCATAAACTAAACACTTGAGTCTATAGCTTGCAATTATTGATGCCACAACAATGCAAAATGGGTAGTGAAATGCTGCCAAATTTAAAAGTTCATAAAAAATATAGATTTGCTTTAGTATATCCTCTCACAATGATCTTCAATCATACATCTTAAAATATCTTAACTTTTCATGTTAATCGTCACACAAAGCACATAGTCAACAAAGCAGTTATCTGGGAATAATCAACAAAAAAAAATTACCTGACAAATTTGCATCAATTGGGAATAAGCAATGACCCTGACATTCATGGTAATATACTCAATTTCCTTCAGTTTTTGGTGTCTCTTTGCGTGTATCGGAATGTGCATTCTCAAGGACGTGAAAAAGATGAATGTGCAAAACGTGCTTCAACAAACTCTCCAAGCCAATATATTTCACCTACAGTAATAACCAGAGGAAACTCTTAATACAGAATTCAGTGCATACCAACAGAAAAAGGAGAAATAATGGATGAAGAACAGAAAGCACCAAATACAGATCAACATTGATGTCATTAGAGGAGAAAACCAAATCAATTAACAGGGAAGTGACTAGGTTTGCCATACAAGAGCCTCGATTTCTTCCATTTCAAAAGAGAGTTAGTATAAAGCAGAAACACAACGATAGAAAAAAAAAAAAAAGACCTTACAGTATCACACGGAAAAACACAACCAAGCAAACACACTTCCTGTTGCGGTTAACGAAAGAAGAAGTCCAAGGCATGCTGAGGGATTCTAACAACTCAAGATCTGAAACAAACAAAAGCAGAAAATGAGAATTCGGAAAAAGATATGGACAGAATCTAAAATTGTCAAGTAAAAGAAAGCAACCGAATCCACAACAAAAATTACAGAAAGAAGTCCGTGAGTTGCGAATTAACTATATCCTCGTTAAAAACATAAAAGAAAAATCGAATAATTTGTAAGATCAAACGAAATTAAATATGGTTCATTGCAAACATCAGACCAAAAATTCGGAAAAAAAAAAGCCAGAAACGAGAAAAGAAAAAATAATGGCGATATACAATATCAGAAAGCAACAACCTCATCTTCAAAAACAAAGAATTGCACAGCCATTAAAATTTCTAACGAATCCATCGAATCTCTAAAATCACACGCAAAAACTTAATTCCAAAAAGACCAGAAGAACAGAAAGAAAAAACTATCGCGCAATAAAGTACTATAGGCAACGACCTCATCTTCGCAAACAGATCAGAAACAAAGAATTGGACAGCAAAAATCTCAAAAGAAAACAACTATCCGATTTCTTATGAATCCATGGAATCTCTAAAATCAGCGCGGAAGACTTCGAAAAATCCACAAGAGAACCACGGGAATCCAAAATTAATAGGTCGAAACGCAGATCCTCTGAGCGAAAGTAGGATTTATAAGACGATCGAAACCAGCTATTGTACCAAAAAGAAGATGAAGATCTTCACCAAAGAACCGAACTTTCTTTCTTACATAAATTTGAAGACTCAAACCCCTGGGCTTCTGCGAAAACGGATACGAATCAAACGGCAGACCGAGAGATGCAGAGAGTGAAAGCAACTCGAAACCGAAGCAAGGACGCCCGACAAACGGGATTAAATAAGAGAGAGTAAAGTGCGACTGAGAACTAACTGTAGGGGTGAGTTAAGACATAACTGTGGTTAGCTTAAACCTGATTTCCAGTTTGTTGGGGTCAGTAAAAAAGAAGACTGCCGCTTAAGGTGGAATCAACGCAACCAACCCTTGGATTGAAAACTCTTTTAAACCCCACTCTCATTTCAAAGAAGGATTTTACAGTAAAATTCTTTGTTTGAAAAATATAAATAAAGTGAAAGACAATGCCAGAGGTTTTTTTTTTTTTTTTTTTTTAATAATTATATGCGAACTTTTTTTAAGTACAGGGCCAATAACACTGAAATTAAGATATTGATTATGTAATAGGGCTTAGGTTTTAATCTAGAACCAACCAAACAAAAGTAATAAGCTTGGGTTAGCTATTTAAGCCTAAAATCAACTTAATATAATGACCATGAATGCGCTAATGTTAGCTTAAATAGCCTACATTCAAACCTTTACTTAAAGTCAAAAGTTAAAATTTTCTTCTTTTATAAATCAATGGTAGCTTTCTTTCTATTAAAAAAGTGCAAGCACAATCATAATGATTAATACTCTAAATTTTTTCATAAGCAATTCAAATGGGAGGAATTAAATATATTTTGGAAGATGATAAGTAAAACAATAACTTTAAGTATTAATTGGTTGGGGTTAGTTTGCATTTGTGTGGTTGTTCAACCATAAAAAAAGCTTGAGTTAGCAAGTAATTAATTACAAATTTCTACTTGTACCGTTTGAGTTGTTTGTTTGTATTAATAAGGTAACTTCAATGGTTAAACTCATCAAAGGTTTAATATATCATTTATATCAGCAGCTCATTGAACTCTTACTTATTAGATTATCTCATAACAGTTTAAGTTTATTAGACTGTACTGTTTGAGATTCACAATCACAGCAATTCATTAAATACACTAATTACAATATTTTATTTATAAAATATAATTTTTTTCAAAATACTTATTATTCTAATTAAAATTAAAAATATATATAGTTATTTAAATTTATATAAAAATTTATATTTTTATAATTATTTATTTATAATATTAAATTTAAATTTATTTACTTAAAAATATTTTGTTAGTTGCATTGCATACTAAATATATGCAAAGTTGTTTATATATGGTTTGCATGGATTTGGTAGTGAATAGTGTATTTACTCATAATTAGGTACATATGCATTTGTAGGAACATTGCAAGTTAATTACATATTTTGATAATTTCAATATGGTATTTATGCAAATCTGTTTGTGATCTAATGTCAGGGAAAAGATCCTAGTGATTTTGTGTAGATTCAGGATGGGTGGAAACGCGTACACTAAAAAAAGAAGATGAGAAAGGCTTAAATTGATAGATTTCAACTTATAACTGCGGTAAAATAACATATTACCGCGATAATGTGAGCATGAACAAGATGATGGATAGGCAGAACGTTACCATGGATCAGTATCGAGGTATCCAGAACATGATGTAATGCAGAAGAAGCGTTATTGAGGTAATATACTATAGTAACCAATAGGAAAATATTGATATTGAAGTGTTACTATGGTACAGTACCACTGTAACACGGGGATGAGTCAAATATATTTTAAATTTCACAAATTTATGATTATTGGCATTACCATGATTAGTTATTGCAATAGTGCAATGACGTTGTAAATTTAGGATTTTATGATTCGCACTTTAAGCGTTTTTTAGTGACATACATAAATAGGAACACGATATCAGGATATTATTATTCGAGTATACGGTATTGACGGCCAAAACACAAAGAAGAGAGTAAAGGCAAAGGACAAAATGAAGAACAAGATCTAACCATTGAGTATGGTCTTCGATTCGTTTAATTCTAGTTACTTGTAATAACCCAAAATTTGGTCAAATAATTAAAGATAAATAAGTTTAATGAAAATAAATGATATAAGATTTTAAGACAGATTTGGGTGCAAATTGTGGGTTGACAAATGAAAAAAAATATATATTGGAGATATAATATAAAATAGGCAAATAAGACCTTAATTTGATAATTAAATGAAAATTTCAATTTAGTAGAATTAATTATGAAATTTAAAGAATTGCTTCCATTTCTTAAGAAATTTTAAAAATATAGAAATAAAGTGTATGTATATATATATATATATATATGTGTGTGTGTGTGTGTGTGTGTGT
>JAJIYU010011552.1:0-15197 GCA_030144865.1 Tinospora cordifolia
TCTACAACATCTCATTTGCTTTCTCAAGCTAAGTAGCTGAGTGGCGAATGGGTTTGGTTGCTCGCACAATACTTGCATGATCCCATGGAAAGTGCCTACATCTCTGTCTAGCTTTTCTGGTCGATTTGAAAACAGAACTAAAAACCAACGGGCCAAAATGCAGCGAGATCGTTTGCATTCAAAATCTAGGAGAAAGGGACGGGTTTCCGCCGGTTGGATAGTAATAGACGAGAGCAATAAGCGGTGCTAGCG
The DNA here is from genome assembly GCA_030144865.1 of Tinospora cordifolia. Taxonomy (NCBI): domain Eukaryota; kingdom Viridiplantae; phylum Streptophyta; class Magnoliopsida; order Ranunculales; family Menispermaceae; genus Tinospora; species Tinospora cordifolia. Next base: position 253 of record JAJIYU010011552.1, read on the forward strand.
GCTATATTTAAAGAAAATTACAGGAAAGTAGTGGAGGCAAAGATGTAAGACACCCTCGGCCACGATGAGTTCGGCAATTTAAATAGTAAAAGTGATAATGTCCTCCACCTGTTTGTTGAAATGGCTATACCAAAGTTGACTGACTAAAATACTTAAAAATAAACATTCACTTAAACTAGGATTCTTGGGTGGCTCGTTAGATAAAAGTTGACACTTCGAAAGTTTTAAATGTCAACTAAATTTGAATAAATCTAACATGTTTTCTTTAAAAAAAAAAAAAAACAAAACAAGGAGGACCCAAAAGACAGAGAAATCTCCTCCTAACACACAAATAATTTCAATCTCTGATAAGCAACCAATTTACAACATGGAAAGAAAGATATCATTTACCAAAGAAGTAATTAATACGACCTATGTTTATGATCTATGATAACAATATCAAATGCATATTGTCTGTGCATGTTACAGTTTGCAAATAGTAAGTCTAATTGCCCGCAGCCCGTATAGTCTGTTGTTGCACCACCAAGACTGAAACTTTGGATCTGAAATCTGAGGATGTAAGCATGTCACCGATAATCCCTAGCTCCGGGCATTCACTCCAAGCGGAAAACCCGGCTGTTAAGGGTGATGAAACTTCGTAGCGTCTGCCAACCATTATAAGATCATTCTCACTCTCCATTGATCGAATTACTGTAGATGTTTCCTCCACATCTTTTATCTTCAACTCCAGATATTGCACACTTCCATTGTTGGCAGTTTCAAGCTTAAAGCTCTTTATAGCTTCATCGTCAAGAATCTTTTGCCACTCATTAGCTTCTGAATAGTCTGCAGCTACTAATCTTACTACCTTGAGCTTAATTCCCGGCTTTGTAACCATTCTCTGCCCATATGCTAGAGCCTCCCTATCATCAGCACCGCCTAAGAAGATTATGCCCACACAGTGCATGTTAGTAGTAGTGGAAGAAGTACGTAAACTCTCTCTATCTACAAACACTGCCACGCTGCAAGGTGCTCTTTCTAGAACATTGCAATTAAGGGTCCTCAAAGCAGGCCTATTGGCAACAATTGAGCCATCGGCTGCCCATTGCTTGTGGAAAGGCAAAATTATGAGGGAAATTTTCCTGTCAAGTGCCAGCAAGCATACATCGTCGTGCATTGTCTCATAAGGAGAGATTGTAGTGAAGGCTTGAATTGATAGAACACTTTGGTTTTCTTGGTTGTAGAGGCGGAACGCATTCACAATACTGCCCGATACAGAAGGATTTGAGGTTTTCTTCTTCCACATGTGGTGAGTGATAAGAACCGGCGCTGCACGCCCAACAAGTTCTACTAGGTGGACTACAGAAATGTATAGAGGACTTTCTCTGGTGGGGTTTGAAGCTTCCAAGAGCTTGATGACAGCAGAAACACTTTCTTCATCGTGGATGCAGGTAAGTAATCTAAGCTCACCGTTCTTTCTGCTATGTTGGATTGTTCTCTTTATGTAGCCTATATATTTCCTTGAAGGATCATAAAAGGATTTCACAAGGGGGGTTATAATTCCCGTCACAACCACCACTGAGAAAATCATGATTGTGAATGTCCCAGTGTCTATGATCTGTGCTTCAAATAAATAGGAAGAGTGAACCAAAAAAGGACCATAAGAACGAGCAAGTTAATTGGTAGTGACAATTAATTCAAAATGACTGTCATAGCATTTAAAGTTTTATTTACCTTAGAGTTAAACCAAGAGTTATAGGTGGCCAATTCGATTAGGCCTTTTCCACACATGATGAGAGCAAGTGATAGAGAATCGTGGAAAGGAATTCTGCAATACAAAGCAGGTAATAACACTCCTGCAATCTTCCCTATAAGAGAAACAACAATAATGGTTACCAACACCTTTATAAACTGTGGGTCGACCTTGGAAATATCTGCCTGCAAGCCTGACAAGGCAATCAACACTGGCACTTGCAACTCTGAGGCAAAAGGATCAAGCTTATTCACCAGTGTCATTCCTAAGGGTGGCCCATCAGGTACAGCTAACCCCAAAATAAATGGTCCAAAGAAAGCATTTTGGCCGATCATAATGCTCACAAGTCCAGACATAAGCACGAGCATAAGGATCAATATTATGTATCCTTCTTTCACTGGTTCTCCATCTGGTGTTCTTTTGATTATGTAAATAAGCACAGGCCGAATGACAAAGACTACAACAGCTACAAACACAAGAATACACACCACTGCATATAGTGCCTCTGATTTTAGACCTTGTTGGTCTAATTTCCAGTTTGTAGATACCATGTTGACAAAACTATAACTTAGGTCACTGATCATTGATGAAGACAAAGCCAGTCTACCCAGTTCTGAATTAAGTAACTTGAGCTCAGAGAGTATGCTGCTTATTACTGGGAATGTGGTCATGGATTGTGCTGCTCCCACAAATATTAGCATACGCTGAACACCCCTTTTCATATGTTGCTGGTTGCCCATGATGACACTCGCAGAAGTGGTCAGAGTCAATGGAATTAGAAAGGAGAGTATACCTATGACTAAAGACTTTCTCCCTGTCGTTAAGATCATTGAAGGGTCCATCTTAACCCCAAGTAGGAATTGGAAGATCATGAAACCCACTTCTGCAAAGTTGCTTAGTATTGGCAGGATTTGCATTGGGTACATTAAGAAATTGAACTTCTTATTTCTTGACAGAACTGACTGTCCAAGTATTACACCTGTCTGTAGGCCACAGAAAAATAGAACGCCTTCATTAGTAAGACAAATTTTACATGAAGGTAAAGTACGTTTCATTTCAACTATTATATTTTGATTGGAAGTAGGAGTGTTAGAATGGAGTGTCAATGTTTATTTTCACTTGATATGCATAGCTGCTTACACCTTTACTTTGTTAGAAAACCAATGAACAATGCATATCCAACTACTATCAAACCACAAGTTTTAGATTTAATGGCTTTTAGCATCCTAGAAGAGCTTTGTATTTAAAGGTACCATCCTTTTCTGTTTCCCTATATTTGCTTTATGCTCATAATTGAAACTAGAAGAGAAAGAGAGAAGAGGAAGCAAAAAATTACGAGGATTTGTGAGACGATCTTAGGCTGTCGAAGACGCTTGAGAATGAAATGAACAAGCTGCATGAGGGCATAGATCACCAACAACTCTCTTAGGAAAAGAGGAACTGAGAAGACCTCATATAAATCTCCAGTCCAAATCCCTCTGGAAGTGGTCAGGTAAGGGTGGTAGCATATGAAATCAGCTGCAACTATACCTTCCACAGTTCCCACAGAATCTTCACCAAAGTTGTTTTCGCCGTCCATCGTGACACCGTCCATTGCTGCTGAATTTTTTTTTTTTCTACACAAAGAACACAAAGAAGGCAATGGGAGAAATTCACAGTTAAAGATTGCAAATGATAGCCATTTATATATAAGATCAAAGAAGATTAGTAAAATGGAAGAAAAGGAAAATATTGAATGTTAAAGAATACTACTTACAAGGGAAACGAGCTCAACAAAAGAGGAATTAAAAAAACAACTGTAGCTCCCTTGTTTGATCTTCAATTTTGTTTTTTACCACCACCCTGTGAATGAACGATGGAGTTTGCTCATGAAGATGATAAAAAGAAGAAGAAAAAACAGAATCGGTTGGGTTTGAAGGGGTTTTAGGAGGGTAATAGCTGTGTTCGTGAAACCGTGCTGTTATTGTCCGTCCCCAACGATCTTCTCCGGATAGCTTTTTCACTTTTTGTTTTTCTTCTTTTGTAAAATTAACTGTGTGGGGGTTAAGATGATTAAGCATCGGAAGATTATATAAGGATTGGACATTACAAAAATAGATGAAATCTTCAACAACATGCTATGAAAAGCCGAGGCCGTTGGCCCCCACTGTAACCATTGTGTTTATTTTAACTCCATTTTGTTAGTCACCATACACGGGCAACTCAATTCACCAACTAGCCAACTAAGGTTGTAAAAATCAAATTCTTGAGGAAGTGACTATATTATTGTATTTAGTTATGTATTAGAATATCATATTATAGTGTTTTGCAGTACGTTGATCAAAATCTTGGTGATGAGGTGGGTATTACCACAATAAAAAAAAGTAAAATTTATTCTTAAAAAAACATATTGAAATAATTTAAAATAATTATTGAAATGTGTGTCAAATAAATCAAAGAAAAAAGAGTTTCGTTACAAATTATTCGAGCTAAAATTGAGGTACATAATAAATCAATATGAGTATCAGGACCTACCCTATAATTAATAAACTTAAATTCTATTTTAAAAAGGTAGTAAATTAATTTTTGATAAAATAACAGAATTAGCTATGATGAAAGATAATAATGAATCGTTTTAAAAAATATATATAATTGATAATAATTAAAATAGAAATTAATCTTTATTAATTGAGATGAAAATAATAATACCTTCAGTTTGGAATATAAATAAAATGAATATCCATGAAGAGATAATAATTATAATTATTAATACAAAGTTGAAAAATAAAAACAATATTTTTGAAGTAATAAAGTATTGTTCCTAAAATAATAAACTCATTTTGATAGAACATAATAAAACTGGTTTTTCTTGAAGATATAATAAAATTATATTTCAACAAGAAAAGCTCTATAAAAAAAAATTATTATTATTATTATTATTGAGTGCAGCTGAATGAACTTTCCCTTTTTATTTTGACTACTGCACCCTTAGTTTTAAAAGATCTTTTAAATATCTCTATCTTTTTCTTATCTCAATTTTTTCCAAAAAAAAAAAAACAAAAAAGGAAAAACTATAACAAGGTTACAAATCACAGTGCAAAACTAAGTTTCCATTTACAAACATCTGGGTTGTAGATGCAACCAACCAGTTGCAAATCACATTCTTCGCAGGGGATTTGATTTGCAGACAATTTTTTCATTTCATTTTTTTTAAGCAAAAGAGGGAAGAAAATCAAAGTATTTTAAAAAGATTGAGAGAAAATGGGTTAGGGTAGTTAATTAAAAAAAACTAGTTTTCATTTTTATTAATGACGCAAATTAAGAAGATATATATATATATAATTAAGAAGATGTGTGTGTGTGTGTTTATCTCGCTAGAGATTACTGGCTTGGTAAAGATCTTACATGAGGTTATTTAGGAGCTTAGCTGCTCTCAACTTCTCACTAGGCCCTCCTAAGCTCCTTGAACTCCAAAAGAACGCTACTGCATTAGACACAGCACCTTGAGTTCCTAGAATCCTCAAGAGCAAATTATAGGCACAGAAAATTTTATTGCATTATTGAAAATCAATATAATGTTATTCTGCATATAGTGGCCTGCAGAGAAACATAAGTAGTGAATCCTCAAGTCTTTCTTTTGGAATAAGATTAATTATTGTCTCCATCTTCAAATTGTTGTAATCACATTAATTCCATATTCAAATATGTATTTGAATCTAGCAATATTTATTGATGCTAGCTTTGAAGTACAGTAAATTTGTTTATTCTTGTAACTTTACAGGAACAAGCAGGTGCTGTAGCAGCTAAGGAAGCTTATGAAGCTAATTTTAAGAATTGTTCAGAGGATGTGCTCACGCAGCAGCTGCTGTTGCCAAATCTAAAGAGGTACTGTTTAACCAATAGTTGGGGATTACTTGTATGGAATTTGCTCAATTAGTTGAAGCTTTCTGAAGAGGTAATTTTTCTTCTGCTTATATTTATGCTTGATAGTTTTATTTAAAAAAAAAAAAACACTTGGTTAATTGGTAGTTCGGCACTTCTAGTAATTATTTATAATAAGCAATGAACTATTAAATCATCACCGCTGTTTCCTCAAGATCTTTTGCTTTTAAAGGTTTTTTAGTCCTTTACTTATAGAAGTGAATCATTCAGTAGAAAATAAGGAGTGAAGTCCCTTAGCATAGACTAACTCTATGGTCATGATCATTGTTCTTTGTAGTGCTTACTACATTTGTTATGTTATCTGCAATAATATGTTTGGTACTAAAAGAATGTCTTTGATTTGTTTAGGAATGGTCATATATTCCACTTGGTGGCTCCTTGCCAAATGCCAAGCAGAAAAACCTTGCATTTGGTGCTGTAGCCAGCATGGTACACCCCAACCATAGGTGAGAAAGCTATGAATTTTTTTTTTTACTATTTCAGTAATTACTGTTTTACTTATAATTGGTAGTTTTATGTTCAGTAGAAAAACCTTGCATTTGGTGCTGCCGCTAGCATGGTACACACAACCACGGGTGAGAAAGCTATGAATTTTTTTTATTATTTCAATAATTACTGTTTTACTTATAATTGGTAGTTTCATGTTCTTTCTTCATAAACAGGCTATTTAGTGGTGCGTTCTTTGTTGAGACTCCAAGATATGCATCCATAATTGCAAAAATTTTGAAGGAAATTGTTCAATCCAAGCATGCGGTTCCTCACCAAAAAAGTGCTGAAAATATCTCTATGTTAGGTATGTGTTTATTTACTCCGCCATAAATTTTTCACAAACAGTACTAGCTAATAAGAACATGAAAATTTGTTGCAGGTGGTGTATGAGGAAGTGAGTCAAGTTGCAAATGATACGGTTGGCAGCATTAGAACTGTTGCATTCTTTTGCTCAGAGCAAAAAGTAATGAATCTCTATAGAAACAAATGCAATGCCTCTATGAAGCATGGCTTGCGGCTTGGAATAAGTGGTGCTGGTTTTGGTTTTTCTTTTTCCTCACTACATTGTGCTAACGCTCTTATATTTTTCGTTGGTGTTATTCTTGTGAAGCAAATTTTTCACAAGTTTTCAAGTTTTCAAGGTAATTATTATATTAATTAAGATAGTAATGGTGTCTTTTTTTCTTATTCATTCTTCATAGTTTAATTCTTATTTAATTATATACATTTTCGGGTTTTTAGGTATATATATTTTCAGGTTTTCTTTGCTTTAGCAATTGCAGCAATTGGAATTTCACAGACAAGTGCAATCGGTTCTGATACCAACAAAGCTAAGGATGCTGCAGCTTCTATTTTTGAAATCCTTGATAGAAAATCTAAAATTGATTCGAGTAGTGAAGATGACATTACATTACATATTATTAGGGTGACATTGAGTTTCAAAATATCAGTTTCAAGTATCAAACACGTTCAGATGTGCAAATCCTTAGGAACTCTAAAACAGTGTATCTCTTGTTTGTTCTAGGTTTTCCTAGATCTCAAGGAGAGAAATAATACTTAGTACAAGTTAGAGACGTTTGTTGGAGTTACTGAAAGCTTTTTTGGAAGGATGTGTTATTTGAATACTCTATGGCAGAGGCTTAAATTACCTTGCAGTTTGATTTGCTTTTGTAATGAGGAGTACTTGTTTCCAACTATTTGCATTATGGCAATGAGTTTTTGTTTTTATTTTTATGTCTTTTTTAGGTGGTGATCTCATGACTTTCGAGTTTGTCTTCTTTTGTTCATTATAGCTTTTTTTTGTGTTTAAAGCAACTAAATAGCAACCAATATTATTGCTAATGACATAATTTAGCAACAAAAATTATTGTTATTAAAGTATAAAAATTTTTTGCTAAAATTTTAATTTTGCAACAAATTAATTTATTATTAAAATAAACTTTTAGCAATGAAATAATTTATAGCAATTGATGTTTTTTAGCAACAAAATATTTTTGTTGCTAAATAAGCTATTAGCAACGAATCAATTATTTATTATTAATTAATTACTGTCACGCACTATTAGCAACAAAATTTTTTTATTACTAAAATATTTTAGCAACAGAAAATTAGTAGTTAGCAACAAATAAAAATCAAGTTTGTTGTAGTGTTTATTTTGTGTTTATTTTTTTTTTCAACTTGTGTTCTTCAGTACCACATTCTGATTAACTACCGAAGCATTGTTCTATAACTCAAACCAACCATTCTATTTTCCAAAAATAATTTTTCCAGAGAAATTGTAACATTATTCCTATTCATCTTTTCCATCATTCTCCATTAATCTTTCCTGAGAAGCAGTATTACAAGCAAATCGCGGAAGCTTCACTACTGTGTTCACCCTACTTACACCCTCAAGCGCATTCCATTCCTCTTCTTCTACCTCTTCCTCTTCCTCTTCCTCTTCATTTGCATTGCTCTCGTTGCTTCTACTTGAAGGCGAGCTATCAGTATCTATAGTGTTATTATTTATACAAACTTGGGTTTCATCAGACGAGGATTTGGTCGTGGGCGAGATGAAGGCTTCTAGGAACAAGCATATCACGGCACAATCATCAATCTTTGAAGTTGGATACTTCATTTTCCAGGCTCTAACAGCTTCGCGCACCAACAACTTAGCTGCCATCGATCTTTTCTTTGCTGAAGCTACTATATTTACCACCTCTTTGTTTGACAATACATCCCATACCTGAAAAAATCATCAACAATACTCAATTCTAAAGCAGCACATGGAAAAAATGCCGAAAAAAGGGGAAAAAAAAAAACAGTTTGAGATTGATCTTCTCCTTACCCCATCAGTAGCTAACACCACAAACTCATCGTTTCTGGTGAGTTTTCTATAAGAAACTTGAGGAATTGGAATCAAGCCGAAATCTTTAAGGCAGAAATCTCCGAAAGCCCTCGCCATAGCTAGGCCGGGACTGTTGTCATCAGGAAGCCACAATCTGTAGACATCTGGTTCTTCCTCCATAGCAAAAACTCTTCCATTGCACCTCTTAATCCTCTCAGCTTCACCTGAGGTTTCGGGTAATGCATATTAGACAAACAAAATTGTAGACCACACTGTTCCATGTGAAGGAATTTAGTGTGAGAAAGTACTGACTGGGAAGATTAGGCTTTAGATCAACTGTGAGTTGAACGGGCACGGGTTGGTTTTTATGGTCTCTAGTACAAAGAACGGCGCGTGAGTCTCCCAGGTTTGACACTATCATGTGCTCGCCCTGAGACGATACAGAAAATAGATTCAATTCTTCAACCCAATTACTGATCTTTTCATAAGGTCTCTGTTTTAGAATGGCATACCTTTACCAGTATGGTTACTGCTGTGGTGCCACTGCAAAAGCTATCAAGGTTGGGGTCAAGGCTGAGTTCTTTGTCCATATCTTTGAAGGTCTGTATAAAACAAGCTTTGCAAGAAGAAATAGGTGTATTTGTCTCATCCTCACTGTCATCATCGTCGTCGTCATCACCGACATGATTATCATTGTTAATGACCTCAACATGAACATCATTAGAATTGCAGTTTTTGATTTTCGAGGACGCAAGTTCTGCGGAGAGCTTTGAAGGCAAGACGTCTCGAACACGGCTTGCAACCTTGTGACCATGGGGACCATGACCGTCGAACACACAGCAGAGTATTGTGTCTTGTTCGCCGGTGAAGTTCTGTGGAGTTTCAACAAGAAATGGTGCTTTCCCTTAGATCCTTGTTTAATTGTGTATTATTCCTTGTCTTTCATAGGATTTTTTTCCCTTTCATTAAAACAGTGATTTTCAAATGCTAACGTAACTCGTTGATGGGCATTTCAAGCAGGAAGAATCATATAAACACGAACATGTAATTAACCCACCCAAAATATGTAAATATATATATATATATATGTGTGTATAGATGATAAAGATAAAGATATTTTCTTGGTGATTTATCAAGGAAATCGTTGAGTGATTAATAGTTTTACATGTCGAACAAAAAAAGAAAACAAATACCATCAAGAAAAAAAAAAAAATTTTAAGGAAGAAACATTTTATCTGATATCAAACGCATACCAAGAAAAAAGATCTGTTCTAGTTCTTGATCATGAAAGAAGAACCAAAAATGGGCTTACCTCCCATACAGTCATGGCGTCTTGATTAACTCCTTTCCTTCCTTGTTGAGTGAACATTGATACAAACTTACAAGAACCTTCCAATCTCACACGTGCCCCGCAGTCCCCTTCACATGTATGCCCCTCTTCTTCAGATTCTTCTTCTTCCTTAATCCATCCTTCGTTTATCTTACCTTTAGAACAACAAGCTCCCATATCGACTCCCTTATCCGTGTACCCGGATCTCCGATCAACCCCGCTGACGATATTCCAACCCAAACCTGCCGGAGTTGGACGCAAGCACGAATTTTCTGATGCTCAGATCTGTATTGAAGCCTTCAAATGCCTATTTAGAGACACAAAACTCAGGCAGAGGAGGAGAATTCAAGGAAGAGAGAAATGGGTTGGCTCTAAACAGACTGCGAAAATTGCATTTATTCGAAATGGTTCCCTGGTATAATGATTGTTATTTTAATTAAATGTTGACCACGACGCCAGAGCCCATTCCTGATTCATGTTCCCTCAGCTTTTTGACCTGCAATAAAATATATAAAGATAAATAGAATATAAATAGATAAGAGAAGGTAATGCTTCTTCTTCTTCTTCTTCCTTGCTATGTTTGGGTTTCTTCTGTTGCTTTGTGGGTAAAAACTAACTATTGGAAGATTGCCATTTTTTTCTTATCTCACAATCTCCATTACTATATTTGGTCAAAGATTCATTCACCAGTTTCCACTCATCCTCTCCAAAATGCCTATTTTGACCTTGTTACATATATAAAGTTTTTTGAGAATCTCAAATTCTGAGTTTTTTTTTTTTTAAAGGAAACTATTTTCTCAGAAATCTACAAAAGATATCCAGGTAAGAAAATCTAAGCAAACGCAACAGGGAAGGGGGCAAAAAAAAAAAAAAAAAAAAGATAAATGAAAACCCTTATTTTGAGAGAAAGCACTTTGTTAAATTATGGTTGACAATTATTGAATTATCTAAAATTATTTATTAGTCTATGATTTGAGATATTATTATTATTATTATTGAAAAAGTATATTTTAAATATATTTGCTTAAAAACCAGTTAATAAGAAAAAAAAATTGTGAATAAGGGCAATTGTGTCAAATCAGCGGCAATGAAGGTTGCGAGGATCATAATCCTAGCTACTTTAGGTCAGGCGAGATCTTAAAGGATTGAATCATAATATTGAAACATGGATCGCAAGATCCTACTAGTTAACAAATTTTAATATTATTTGTGTGTAAAGGTACCCAAAAAATAATGAATCAATAATATAAATATAAATTAAGTCAAAAGTTTAAAAATATATATTAATACAAATATACAATCTAAATGTTATATTAAGAATAAAATCTACATGTTTTTTGTTTTTTTTTTACTTTAAGAGTTCATACCTCACAACTTTTTAATAAAAGTAAGACGATCAGGAAGAAGAAAAAAAAAGATATGTAACAAGTTTTCTAATTAATTCCATTCCCTTAGTTAAATATAAATATATTTAATTAGTTGTGTTGAATGTATTTTACTTTTGTATAAATAAAAATATAGTCATAGGTTCCCCAATTTCTTTTTTTTTTCTTTTTGGTTTTTTTTTTTAAGAAAAAGTGAAGGGAGGGATTGTAGGCTGATAGTTGTCTTTCCAATCTTAGTGATTTTTCAATCCTGTTCGAGGATTCAAAGTGATCCAAATAGGTGGAATCACACTGCTGACTGCTAACAATAAATAAAGAAAATAAGAAAACAACGACATCTCTTAAACAATTTAAAGGAAAAAAAAAGGGAAAAAAGAAATGCTTTCACTTTCCACAAAATTTTGTTGATAGCTTAATATGCATTAAACAGACTATTATTTGAAAACTATATCTTTTGGGCCAATAATTTTTTTTTATGGTATTAAACTCTTTGTTTTGTGACGTTAGTTGTTGTAATAATATTAAAAATTTAAGTGGGTATACAAAGAGTTAACATAATTATTTAATATTGCACTCCATAAGATATATTAATCAGTCATTGTACAATATTATTATCAGCTAAAACACATTTTTCAAAGAGTAATATTTTTTTTAACATATGTTATTGTATTACCTTTAAGAATTATCAGATCCCATTATTAAGTCATGCATAAAAAAAATTAAGATGATTCAACAACTCGCAAATCATTCAAGCATTCCTTAAAAATTATAATAGTTTTAGTTTTGGAAGTGATTTATTTAATTAGTTTTGGATGTTAGTTGTTAAAATGATTTATTTGAAAAATAATTAAGGCAAATGTATAATGAATGTGTCCGTAGTTTGGCGAATCTAACATTATTGAAACTATTCAATGTATGGTGGCCACGATACATGGTTGTATTGAAGTGTTTTCAGCCCTCGTAATAAATGGAAAAATTGTTTGCAAGCGGCGTAGGACCATCTGACAGCAAATTTTACAAAAATTATAATAATAATAATTAACGGCGAATATTTGAAAAACGTACACATATGTGTCAGAAAATAATCACTTCCGAAATAATTACAAAGTAAATGTTTAATCACATTTTATTATTGTAATATTTTTGGTAAGTTGACTTTTAACCTTATTTGATGATTTGGACAAAAAAAAAAAAAAATTCAAAACTTTGGTCATTTTGCCAAAAATATTCTAACCTTATTTGACTTTTGACCTCATCCTAACACACTACAACAAAAATGGGCATTAGCTATGAAATGATTTTGTAGCTAAAAATTATATTTTCGTAACTAAATTATTTTAGCTATGAAAAATAATTCGTAACTAAATCGTGGCTAAATATGCGTGCCCATTAAGAAATAGCTACGAAAAATATTTTTATAGCTAAAAAACTATTTAGTAATGAATATTATTTTATAGCAAAAAAACTTTAGCTACAAATATATTTTCGTGGCTAAATGTGACATTTAGCTATAAATAAAATTTCATGTCTAAAGCTATATATTTAGCTTCAAAAGTACATTCATAGCTAATAGATATACTACATCTTCAAAAATATTTTTGTAGCTAAATATATATTTAGCTACAAATACTTTTTCTAGCTAAAATATATATTTAGTCACAAATAAAAGTTCATAGCTGAACAATATATTTGGCTTCAAAAATATTTTTGTAGCTAAATATATATTTAGCTACAAATACTTTTTGTAGCTAAAATATATATTTAGTCACAAATAAAAGTTCATAGCTGAACAATATATTTGCCTTCAAATTTTTTTTTTGTATCTAAAATAAATTTAGCTATGTAAATATTTGTAGCCAAAATATACATTTAGCTTCAAAATTATTTCTGTGACTAAAGATATATAGCTACAACTAAAAATTCATAGCTAAATAATATATTTGGCTACAAAATAATTTTATAGCAAAATTTAATATATTTAGCTATAAGTGAATGTGCGTGGGCAAAATATAAATTTAGCTTCAATATTATTTTGTAATCAAACTATTATTTGTAAATCAAAATTTATGTTTAGCTTCAATACTAATTTCGTACCCAAAGTTTATACCTAAAAAATGAAATAATAATGTAACTAAAATAATAAAACTACAACTAATCTATTTTATATAGATGGAGAAAATCACAAGTTGTTCATTCATTCATTTCATTTCATATCTTATGTCTAAAAACAAATACAACAACAAAAAAGCAACCAATACAAAACATTAACTCATAAATATTTTATGTAATAAACTTTAAAAAAGTTTAGAGGACATGTATTTCATACTAATAGGTACAAAAAAAAAAATAAAACATCATCCTCTTTAGCAATTGATTTTTATATGTTCCTGAGTATTTTCAAGTCTTAATGACAACTGATTTTTCCATTCTCCTTCATCATTTGATCGTACTTTCATCACATCGTCATCATAGCCTAAATCAATCATCTTTGAGTCCACCTGTATGAAGAATCATACATACTCATCTGTAAAATAAAATAAAAAAAGGAAAGAAAACAATGAAAAAATAGACATGTTTAAGTAATGGTAAAATTAAACTATGAACATACTAACAATATCATAAGATCGACGGATACCTAACTTACACAATTAAATTTCCTTAATATTTTCTTGTAATGATCATAACCGTTAAAAAAAAATGCAATCCTTGTTTGAGCAAAGCCCCATTGATAAATAGGTAAACCATACAACAGAAGCTCTCAATCACATTAGACATAAGCCAAAAAGTCATATTAAGACAATTAAAAATGAGACAAGTTTGACATAATTGAACTCACTTACATTAACTTCTACTCAAGATAAATGAAATCTAAAATTCATATGATCACATGTCCCAACCGTAGAAACAAGGCCAATACAAATTAACTAGAAGAGATATTCAAACTAGATGTAATAAATGTTTAAGTTATTCTAACAAATGACTTAAAAAAAATAAAACTTAGACTAAAGTTACCAATAATTCATTAAAAAGGTCATTTAAAGTTTTTATTACATCTAAATACGCGACAAAAAGCTTAAGAAAACTTTGCATTGACTATCTTAGAGTAGCAGCAATATAAATCTATTTATCTTAATTGTTTAATATTATAATTATTTGGTTCTTATTTGGTAAGTTGTCACTTCTTATTTATGAAAGAATATAGAAGAGGGAATACAGAGCATTCTTATTTGGTAAGTTCTCACTTCTATCAAAGGTCTAATAACTAACTTATTCTTAAACAAATCATTAACAAATGATTGATCTTCTTACCTCAACAGTTGCTAACGCCACAAACTCATCATTTCTTGTAAGTTTTCCATTGCACCTCTTAATTCTCTTAGCTTCACCTTAGACAAGATAGAAAATAGATTCAATTTACAAGCCATCAACTTTAAATTCAAGATTCAATTCTTTAACTCAATTAATTATAAGGTTTGTGTTTTAGAATGTCATACCTTGCAGCCTCAACTCCAATGTCAAATAGCCCAAGATAATATATCCCGGCAAGCAAGCATCGTATCCTTATCGATGAAAATAGTTTGGTTTTATATTTTCTTCTTTGTAGAATTAGGCACCTTACTTAAGATAGTATTCTCCCCAAAAGAAGAATACTGCAACCCCACCACACAACACTAAGTTCCCCAACCCAATTCATAAATTACAGAATTAATTAAGAACAAAATGAATTAATAACAATTCATGAAATGCCAAGTTTCATTTCAG
>JAJIYU010011553.1:0-15198 GCA_030144865.1 Tinospora cordifolia
CCTCATTTTCCCATTTCACGCCGCACTACTACGATAGCCGTGCGGGAAACTTTTTTTTTTAAGAAAATTTCTACACTCTTGAGGTATTACAGTCTACTTATGTAGATAGGCATAATCTGTACTCAAAACCTCTTTACATTCCAAATAAATGCAAATTGAGTTTAATAATGCCTGAATATGTGTTCAACAACATATTCCTTAATTGTCAACAACATTGCAAAACTAATCAATACTTTTTGTCAATAGAATCAACTTGTTAATTACTTGTTTGAACTAACCAACTCCTTTGACATAGATTTTTATTCCCTTGTTTTTTCATCACTGTAGTACACTATCAATAACCAATTATTTGAAAACACAGTTAATATATTTCATACGAACATACACCAGTGCAAATCCTGGCACAAGGAATTCATACCAAAAATGGAATCAGTTTTTATAAAGTAGGGGATGTAACCTTTCATCTAGTTACAACTAACAAAAATACAGTAGTCTATCTGGAGTAACCATCTATTACCAAGTTTTGTGCAATTTATGCTTGTATATGCATCATGCCTTGAGTGTAGAATCCTTTAGCTTGAATCCAATTCAAAGTGC
Organism: Tinospora cordifolia; assembly: GCA_030144865.1. Taxonomy (NCBI): domain Eukaryota; kingdom Viridiplantae; phylum Streptophyta; class Magnoliopsida; order Ranunculales; family Menispermaceae; genus Tinospora; species Tinospora cordifolia. The sequence continues at coordinate 598 of JAJIYU010011553.1, forward strand.
AAATAGGATCATATGTTGAATCCAGATGAATTGTGCTTAGGAGCATGACATTATAATATTCAACCTTTGATACCTTTTTTTTTTCCCCCCAAGGAAACAAATGCACACATGTACTTAGAGTATTTGTTGATCATAGTCATTGCAACAATTACCAACAAATCTCCCCACCAAATCCTCGTAATGACCTTTGGGCGAGGACTCGGACTCGCAAACTTGGAGTCTCATAGAGAGCTTCAAACCACGTGGCTCATGCCTAATTGGCAAGCTCTGATATCTTCTATCATTAATCACTCATATAGATATTATTGAGTTAACATTGAATCAACTAATCAATGTTATTATTTTTATATTTGGAGACCATGATATCTATCAATGCCATTTGACTAATCCATAGGATCCCTCACCCATCGTCACAGCTAAGACCTAAGAGACTCAAGCAAGGAACGAAAATTCGACTTTGCCTTAAACTTCGACCTTCAAAAATCAGAATTAATTCGAAGAGTTCAAGAAATTCGAGAGAAGTTTTGTAAAAATTTGTCGACTTAGAGAAGTTAAAAAAATTTTACATAAATGCAAAAATATGCATAGATTCTATTACAAATGATGAAAACAAATATACATCAATATATTTTAAATATAAAAGTATAAATGTAATGATTTCAAACTTGTCTTTAACATTAACAAGATTTAGTATTTATTGTATATGTTAAGAATTATATATTATTTACTTATGTATTCCATGAATTTTATTAAAATCTTCAATTTTTTTACGAATTTCGTTGAAATCTTTGAAGTTTTATCTAATTTTTGTAATTTTTTTTTACAACTAGACGCAAGTTTGATAGCCAGAAAATTTAAATTATTTCGTCGAATTTTGATGAAATTTGACGAATTTTCATTCCATGGACCCAAGACATAAGAAGGGCTCGCCCTTCTAGAGGAATTTGGAGAAGCTCAAGGGAGGGTTGAGAGTTGAACTCATGACCTCCTTGGTCATGACCCCTTCTCTCAACCACCTTGCTAATACCTCGATCGGTTGAATCAATTAATCAGTTGGTCTAGTTACATGCTCTAAGTTCCATTACTCTTGTTGCACAAAAATCTCATTGAGTTTATGTAGTCATAGTATGAAAATTAGCAAAAGTTCGTCGAAATTAGCCGAATTAATTAGGTAATTTGGACAATCGAAGTGAAGTTTACCTGTAATTATAAAATTACAAAATTTCGTCGAAATCTCCAAAAAATCAGCGAAGTTCACTTAAAATCGAAGTTTTAAAGATTTTTGTAGAAAAAATTGTATAGAAGTCGTGAAAAAGAGCATTTTTAATGGAAGAATTTTTGTGGTGTACAAAGTTTTTTCTGTATAATTATAGAGATTATATAAAAATCATTCTCTATAAATAAAAAAAATTTAATGCGAGATATGTATAACTGACGAGTGGCTATCCAAGAGAAAGAAGAACATGTTGTAACTTGAAGAAGAGACGATAGAAAGAAGAGAGATAAGAGAAAAATAAGCTAAAAGCCTAAGAGGAAAGACATTGAACAAAGAAAGAGAAAGAAAACCAGGCTTATATTTGTAAGACCATTAGGGTTTGACGATAATTTTTCTTTGTTTCTTTCTTTTTTCTAATAATTTTAAATTAACACGTGCGATATGCATAAAACATTGTTAATATTAAAATACATATTTAGAACTATTATATGTATACTTTTATATGTAAAATATATTTACTATGTTTTTTTTAGTATTTTTAATAGAAATTGTCCATATTTTAGCATTCACATAATATTTTTTTTAAATTTTCTAAGTTGATTTTTACAACAATTCTTTCGAATTTCTTGAACTCTTCGAATTAATTTTAATTTTCAAATGTCGAAGTTTGAGACGAAGTCGAATTTTTGTTTATTGTATGTAGTCCCTAGTCAGTTCAATGAGTGAGTGTAAAGGAACTTGTAGAAAACACCAAACCCAAATGCTATAGTAGATGGGTGAGGGCCAAAGAAACCCAACATCTCTTATAAAACTGATGCTTTAGACCTTATTATAAACTATTGAACCAAAAGATAGGCATGCAAGAATATCAGGCTAGATGATGGGATCCATTTCTATCACCTCAAATAGGTAGGGAAGTTAGAGGTATAGAGATTGGAATGCAGGAAAAGGGAAAAGGGAAACCAAAAAACCAATTAGTCTAAATATGCCTGAGATAAACCTAATTAGTCACTATATTCATAAAAAGACCTTACTTGTTGAGCTCAAATTAGATATTCTTTTCGTTCAATTTTTTTCATTAAAAAGGATAAGAAAAATGTTCTTTTCACAATTATTTGAGGAAACTTTGTTGTTGTTAATTACTATTTTGTAAACTTTAGCTCAACTATTACCTTATTTACCATAATTATTAGGAATTGGTTAAGGGCTGTAGAGGATGACAATGTAGGAAAAAGAAAATTAATTTGGGGCATGATCAGATAATTTCTCTCCTCTCCATATTGAATTTATACCTTTGGGAGATAAATGAAAGAAATGGTATTATTATTATCTTCCTGCTGTACAAAAACTTATGGTTTGCAAACTACATAAATGAAATATATATTCTATGTATGTTATACTGTGTAGAGATTATTTGTGTGTTATCTTATGAAAAAAAAAAAAAGATTGTATAATTAAGTCAAAAATCTGATAATAAAAGGAATGATTTTCACCAAATGCAGACATCCCTTTGCAATAAATGTCTTAAAATCAACGAAATGTTTCAATAGTTCCATATTTTGTAGGTTTATAGCCAACATATTCTAATGGATTCATGGTGCAAGTCATTGAGTTTCGCTGAAGGTGAATTTCTTGGAAAATATACTTGAGATTGTACATTAACTAAAATTCGTGAGGTTTATTCAGCTATGTATCGAGATGTAGGGAGCATGGTTAGAATAGAGATGTAGGGAGCATGGTTAGAATAGATAAATAGAGAAGGTTTGGTGCTTACTTTAGCTAAAATCTATTGAACTACTAGCCCATGCAAAATTTTCCACTAAAAGGCTATTTTGTCTTTGATTATCAGTCAGGTTAAAAGTCTCATTGTTCAGCATCAGGTAAATGTTGTGTGTATATATACAGATACTTGTTATATATATATATATTATCTATTTTAATTTTATATGACTTAGACTTTAATAGAGTGGAGTTGAGGAAGTGATTCCTATAGCTGAAAGTGAAACCATGTAGTTGAGAATAGGCTTTATTAACTTCGATTGTTTTTATTTATCATTATCATTAATAGTTAATTTTCCACTTTCGCTAAGCTTGATGTTTTTTTTTGTTGGGCTAATCTTTTGTCCTTTCTCAAATGTCTTCATTTCTAGTTTTATCTTTAATTATTTGTTGTATATGCATCTAAATATTTTCATTTTTAATTGCATTTAATTTGTTTAAATGTTGCTACTTTATTGTTTAACATGTTCCATGAAGCATGTAGCAGATAGTCTTAAAGTGATGAATTTTCTCATTAGAATGCATCAATGACATAACATTTCAGAATTACAAAGCAGCCTCCTAGCCCATCTATTTCACTTTGACATTGGGATCATCTTCCCCTTTACAGCGAATAGTTTGGGCCTAATACCAAATATATACTCTTTGGTTCTTCTTGGTTTTCTATCCTCATTATCTTGTTACTTAGCTTCTTTTTAAACCTTGTCTAAAACCTATTGCATTAGTTTTAGTTTTGCGAACTCTAAACCCTCTGAATTCTTAAGTTCTTCTTTATAATCTTGTGTATCATGAACTCCTAAGTTGGTTTGTTTCATAAATAAACAGATTATCATCAACAAAGAACATACACTATAAATCTTCTTGAATGTTTAGTCAATTCATCTATGATTGGTGGGAATGGACAGTGTTTGAAGGTTGATTTCTGCGCTGCTGTTCTTAGTTTTTCCTACTGCTGTTTTTTATTTTGGTTCTCTCTCATTATACACTTTTTTTTTTTCTTGGTCTGTTCAACTATTTGTAGCTTCTTTTTCTTTAAAATTCACCACATTATATCTTCTGATGCATTTCCTGTCTATTGGCTAATAAAAGATCATGTGGGTTTTAAAACCCATTATTTTATTCCTCTTCAGTAGTCTCTTTCTTTGATGAATATAGGTATGAAATTACTTTCCTTCAATTCTTTTCATTTCATTTTTTTTTTTTATATATTCTTTGGGGAAAAACAAAAACGTAGTTTGTATTGATGAATGATTAAAGAACATACAACCAGCCAAGGCCACAAGCTATGCCTAGGCGAGAACGCAAAGAGAACTACATATAGAGAAAATAATTAAAAGCCTATCGCTGACCATGATTCTTATATGTTCATGTACAAAGACCAATTAAACAACCACTCAGACAGCGTTGAAGCAACTACCTATGAGCTTGAGGTAAACTTAATCTCTTCATATAAGAATAATTCCTGCTTTAGGATCCCTCAGAAAGTTCTGTTGTTTCTTTCTTTCCAGACCTCCCATAGCGTAGCATAGAACGCTATTAACCCCAATAGATTCAAACAATCAAACTTTCTTCAATAGATGTTGGAGCTGCCAGTATACCTCCAGAAAAAATCATCCACTCGTTCCAAGTTCTTTTTGTGTACTTACATGTGAGAAATAAATGATCAATTGATTCTGCGTCTTGACAACAGAATTCACATCTATTTGGAGAGAGATACATGTTTGAAAATCTGCACTGAAGAACCTCCATGATTTGAATTTTCCGGTGAGTTAGAATCTACCCCGAAGGTTTGTACTTTGGAAGAAATCTTTGCTGCCCAAATGCGTTTAGTTAAAGGAAAACTCCTACTTTGATTTTGAGACAGTAAGAAAGAAAAAACTGACCTGCATGAGAATGTCTGAGATGGGTCTAAGAGCCAAATAAGTTTGTCTTGTTCATTGGAGAGAGTGACTGCTGATAGCCTATTAATTAGATTCATTGCTTCCTCCAGGACTCTAATGGTTAGTCTTCTAGGTATGTGGATGTCCCAGCTGATGATGTTACAATTTTTTCCCTGTTTGTTGATTTTTAAAGGACACAATGGGCTTATTGTGAACATATGAGTGATTCTAAATGTTTGGAAAGCTTTTAGCAAGGCTAGCATCACCCAACCACCTGTCCTCCCAAAATAGGATTCGTCTTCCATTTCCAACTTTTAATCTCATATGCATGAAGATTTGTGGAATTAGCAATGTGAAAAATCTGCATGGACTTCTATATGAAGCTTTGCATCTTCTCATCCTTCCCCCTAATGTGAGAGTGCCATGATGGCTTGAAACCACTTTTACCCACAATGAGTCCTTTTCCTTGAAGTATCTATATAACCATTTACTACATAATGCCAAGTTTCTCAATGCAATGTTTTCTATCTCCAATCCTCCCATTTCCACGGGCCTCTTAATTGTTTCCCACTTGATCATATTGTGAGACGTCTTTCCTTTCTTTCCTTGCCAGAAGAAATTCCTCATTTCTCTTTCTAAATTTGATGCCACTGATGTTGGAGTTTTAAAGACTGACAGGTAGTAAATGGGGAGTGCTGCTAAAGCCTATCTTATTAAAGCTAGCCTTCTTCCTTTGGAGAGGAAAGCCCTTTTCCAACCTTCTAGATGCTTTGAGATCTTAGTCAAAACCGGAGCCCAAAAATCAAGTAATGATGGATTTCCTCCCAATGGTAGCCCAAGATATTTTAATGGCCAATTCCCTACTGTGCATCCAACTCTCTAGCCCACTTATCAACCTTCTCCTGCTCTATATGAATGCCTATCAGCTGACTTTTTGTTAGGTTATATTGATACCATATATCTCACAAAAACCTCTTAATATGCCCATTGCTTGCATTATGTTACTTCCATATGAATTCTCACAAAAACCTGTTAATATGCTCCATATGAATTCCCATCGCTTGCATTATGTTACTTTCCTCCAATTCTTGGGCATTCTTTTTGTCAATTCATTTTGTTAATGGCAACAACAAAGAGAACTTACTTCCCTGAACTCTAAGTAGGGCGTCTAAGCCCTTCATCTGAGCTTTTAAAGTAATATATATATATATATATATATATATATATAAGGTCAAAACCATGAGAATTTTAGTTGAGAGAGCTATCCAATTGACTCATGCATGGTCATATGCCCGTTTCTACTGTTTGGTTTGGCAATTTAATAGCTGACACATTTTCCATATTATTATTTCTGTTGTACTTTTTATATGGCAGTGGTGTAAGTGTAATTAAACTGTTACAGGGAGACAAGTTTGAAGAAGCTGAATCAATTTTTGAGACCCTTCTGAATAACAATAATCCATTGAAGCCGGACCAGAAGATGTTCCATATGATGATTTACATGTACAGGAAGGCAGGAAGTTATGACAAAGCTCGTAAAACTTTTGCAACAATGGCAAATAGGGGGGTTCCTCAATCTACAGTTACATATAATAGTCTCATGTCCTTTGAGACCAATTACAAGGAGGTTTCAAAAATTTATGATCAGGTATCCCTTAAGATTTTTTTTAATTAATTAATTAGTTTTTAAAAATGTTCGTAAGTACCATAGACATAGAGTTTTGCCATATTGGTCGATGCTGACAAAATAAGTTATATTTCTTAATACTGATTTTTGGACTTTTCCCCTATCATTGGCAATGTCATTTCTTTTAGCTTCTCGAAAGTTAGATGGTATGGGGATTTTTCCCTTATCGATCCCTTCCATGTTGATAACTAAGTTCTCTTGGTCAATGTCTTATGTGCAGATGGAAATGATAAAGTGGAAACCTCATTCTTTTTGGTTTCTTGAAGGCTGTTGTCTTGTAGTTCCTGGTTGACTACTATTGGTCTCTTCTACTTGCATACTTGAGAATAGTTTGGAAATTAAGAAAAAACAATTGACCCTCCTATATCAAACTAGTGAGCTTGATATCCTCTCAGTAGAATGCTTCTTTTTGTTCAAGGGGTCACCATAGTTACTGTAGGACATCTCATTCCTGTTGTTCCTGAAGAGATTAAATCCTTCAGCTTTGTGAAGACATCCTTCTCCTTCAAGGACCTAACATTGGAGTTGGGAACACACACACACACACACACACACACACATGCAGTAAGCTAATCTTGGCCTCTCTTTTTGTCCACCCGATCGTCCACTTCTATAACAAAAATAATTTTAAAAAATTGGGTAACTAACTTCTGTGAAATTGAACTATAAACATGTTTGATTCTGGCCATTTTTTCACCATCAACATGGTTAAAACTCTAATCAACATGGTCATAAGAATACATCAGTTTACTTTGCTAACTTTTGAAAGATCAAAATAAAGGAGACTAGATGTCAAAGATTAAAATATCCTGTTGTTGCACTGTCTTTATGCATTGAAGTTAATTGTGTGAAGTGCTAGATATTATTATTTTTTATTTTTTATATTTTTGAAGTAGAAACTAGGAAATATATTAATATAAAAAAAGAAAATTGTACGAGGTGTCCAGAAAAAACAAGGCTGACATTACATGAGGAGTTGCAAAAATTGAGGACCGCCCCTCATCTAGTCCCCAAGGGAATACCCACCTCCCCATTTAGAGTTAAAAACCCAAACTACAAATAGATAGACTGTTCTTTATACAATATTGCTAATATCAACTACTACGTTCCTAAATATACAACTATTTCTCTGTTCGCAAATAGTTGTCCAAACTGCAAATCTAATCAGCAACCAGTATCTCTTCAGTCTTTGCGGGGTCGAATCCGGAGTGGAGAGAGTGAGAACATACTCTGTCGGAAGAGGTATTGCCGGCAAAAGGTTCTGCCACGCCTCCCAAACAGCCTTCAACGTCCCGCAATGCCAAAAAAGGTGGAACACATCTTTCTCAGCATTCCTGCACAAACAACACCAAGAAGGAGAAATATATGTATTAGGTATTTTTAACTGCGATTGAACTGATCAGTTTAATTTGCCTAAAGTCACAAGCCAAGCCAAAATTTTATTTTTCACAGGGATTGGGGTTTTCCATATAATATCAAATCTGTTCTCGACTATGCTTCCATGGTCTGTGTCATCTTGTCCCAAGAACGCATTATAATAGGACTTAACGAAGAAGGTTCCACTGTCTTCTCCTTCCCATTTTCAAGAGTCCTCTCTTTCCACAAAATGTACTTGATCCAGTCTCTGTGTCATGTCAGTCAGTTACTCAATTTCCTTATCCTTCAACGTACTCCTAAAGTTAAAGTTCCAGCATGGACTGTTATGAGAGTTTTCCATGGTATTACTCTTCATCTTAGACAAGGTGGCCTCCAAATGTAAAGTCAGTCTGTACAGCCTAGGATAAATCTTCTTTCAAGGATCGTCGTCCCCTCCAAGTATCCTCCCATGCTCGGATTTTCATCCCATTGCCCAGTCTCCATTGAACACAGCTCAAGAACCTGAGATATATCGAAAAAATAGACTTCGAAGGGGATCTTCCTGTTGTCCTGCTCTTAAGTCCTGCTGCCATATCATTGTGTGATGTCCCGTGGATGCTGCTAATAACCCTTCTCTATAGGGAGGCTTGTTCCGTTGAGAATGTCCATAGCCATTTTGTGGACAGGGCTACGTTCCTGAATTCCATATTTCCAATACCCAGACCTCCTCCTTCCTTTTGTTTATAGACTTTTTTCCATCCGACCAAGAACTGTGATTTCTTTGCACTTTTAGATTTTCTAAGAACTTTTTGATGCACCTTTCAATCTCATTTCTGACAGTTACTGGCATTTGAAAGATAGACATGTAATACTATGGTAATGCTTCCATGACTGTCTTTGCAAGAAGCAGCCTACCCCCTCTAGACAAATAGTTGTATTTCCATCCCTCGATGCGGCGTTTGACTGTTTGAACTACAGGGTTCCAAAAGACAATTCTTTTACAGTTCCCTCACAAAGGAAGGCCCAAGTATTTCATAGGACAACCTCCTGCACAAATCTTCAGGATGTGCTCTGTATGGGATAGGTTCGACCTTGATAGGTTGATACCTGCAATCTGACTGTTATGGAAGTTGATTTTTAAGCCCGAGATTAAGGAGAAACTTTCAAGAACTCCCCTGAGCATTTTCTAACTGCACTTATCATTATTGAGAAGTGCCGGATATTAATGGGCCTTGGAATTTGGTAATTTGCTAGTTGAACCTTTGTTGAGGAAAAAGAGTAGCTATTGCTGATGTTGCAAAGAATCTTCCTGAGTTATATATATAATATATATTTGCAGCAGGGATACCATAATTGACGCTAATTTGGCTACACTTTCTATTTACCAGTTCATCTAAATATGTTCATATTCATACTTTTCTGATGCATGCTATTTGGTTGATACTCACTAGAAAACTTAGGCTGCACTTGGCTTATAATTTAAATAGTGTTTTTCCTTTCAAAAACACGGAAGTGTAGAGAAACAGGAAGTCATGTTTGGTTGGAGAAAATTTCGTAATAGTTTCTTTGATAAAATTTTGAAAAATAACCCATTTTCAGAAAACAGCTAAAAGTCATTTTCTGAAAACTGTCTGTCAGTTCTATGTCAAATGGAGCCTTAGTGATTGAATAAATGAGATGAGTTTGTCGATTTTGAAATAAATCTCATTGGTTAAATTTAGTTTCTCTTAGTTTTTAAAAAAAAAAAAAATTTTTTTTTAAGTGACAACTTCACTGAATCTCTGAGGCAAATCCTTTTCTTAGATGCAAAGAGCGGGCCTTCAACCTGATGTTGTGAGCTATGCTTTACTCATTAGCGCTTATGGGAAAGCCAGAAGGGAAGATGAAGCACTTGCTGTATTTGAGGAGATGCTGGACGCTGGTGTCAGGTATGTGAAAGTTTATTATTTGTAATTATTTTTAGATTATGCTACTATATGCTCTGATGTCTTCACTTTATCTACTAGTGCAAAATTCAATTATTTTAAATGTAATAATAATATTATGGATGTTTATGTATCATGTAAATTTGAATTTAGCACATGGAACTGAAACTAAATATAAATAATATCTAGTACTCTGATATTTTTGATAATTTTCAAATGCCTCTTTTAAAATGACAATTTCTATTTGAACATGTTGAATTTTGATGAATCGAATTTCTATTTGAAAGGTTGCTTTTTGGGCAAATGATCATTGGTGGTGTTAGAGTTCTATGGCTTAATATATTAACAATGTCAAACTATGTGTGTATGTGTTAAATAAAACCCAAAAGAAAAGTGAGATAATTTCCTACTATAACAACCCTCGAATTCCATTGTAAATATGTGCAATTATTGAAAATAGTACAAGTTGGTTGTGTAAAATAAATAACTAAATAAATAAATAAAAATAAATAAATAAATATAAAGGCATTCAACATTGCCGAGACCCCATCGGTGACCCGACCGACACAACAGCCTGATGTGTAAATCACTCCGCCTACCCGCTCAACTGTTGTTAAGCCTTTTTCTCAACACATACCCGATTTAACCAATTTCAATATATATAACAAAATAATACACACAACGGAAGATTTAACTTAATTTTTGAACATTCAAAGTTATATATGCATTCATCAGAGAAATTTCCACAAACATACTAGAAATCTACCAGCACATCAAAATACAATGGATTGATATATACAAGAGACTACACAACTCACACATCCGCCCCTACTCATTGAGCACACCTTATCCAACTGGAAAGAATTTGTAAAATGAAATAATAGAGAGTATTGAGCCCACAACAAGTACGGGCTCAGTTTGTAACAAACCTAACTTATCACTTAATGCAAGCATGCTGAAAACGTATGGATGTATGCTCAGATGTTCATAGGCAAGATAAATGGATAACATGATCATGGTCGCATATCGGTAAAACACATAGTCTAACCTTAGAACTCTCATGAGCCAGGTGGTCTAAAACCAAGAACTTATGTCTGCCAGCTATTGCTTATCTCTAGTGTCACCGCAGCAACACACCTAAGCTCACCAAATTTCACCTACAGACCCAGACAACGTCTCGAAAGTCTGGAAGAGATATAAAACCCGATAAATCATGCATCACATACTTATAATCCACAATGTACATATATGATTAATGCTAACAGAATGCACATGCTTAAGCCAATAAATTAAAAGAAAGTACTTACTGATATATCTATTTTTTTTTTCTCTGTTGCCCTTGTGATCCCTCGAGCTTGGAATAACCTGATTACATTCAATGTGTCAGCTACACTAGTTTATACATCCTTGACTCATCATTAGAATTTATAATATGGTTGGGGTCAATGGTCCTTATAGGTTAAACATGTTTTCTTATTGTGGATACTCTATTGCCACGTCATTAGGTCTAATTAACCCAATGCTACACAATTATACCTTTGGGTTTGAGTTTAGGCATAGGGTATTTTAGTTTGGTGGGCAATAGTGCGACTTGTGGAATGTACTGAGATTTCATTATATACTCAATTGACTCTAAATTTGGTGGAGATTTTCCTCAACCACTCTAGTTTCACCGAAATTTTTTCTCGATTTTCCTAAGCATTGGAAGTCATTGTTTTCAGTGCCTCTTACATTTTTGTCCTTGTACAGAATAGCAAGCTAGTTTGAGTCATTATTTTTTCCATATTGCTGCGACCTATTTAGTTATCCAAATGCTACCAAAATTTTTAGATTGTATTAGGACGTTCCAAATAATACCCAAAAATTTTATTTAGGATTTTAGGACATCAATTTCCAAGGCTTCTGAGTTCATATATTTCCTGCAATTGCTTATGATAGAGTTTGTTTACAGAGTCTAATTTTGAGTTCTGTTGACCCACTTCCCCAAATCCATTTGTGCTGATTTTTGGACACTAGAAACTGGGATATCTAAAGGTTTTACTCACCGAAATTCAGTCTTATACAACAATCTTAACATAGGTTTTCCATTTTGATTTCAGGCCAAAATAGTGAGTTGCTGTCAAACTGTTTTTTATAGCACTCTTTATGGATTGATTGTGGACAATCCACTCGTGTTTTTCCTCTGAAATTTTTACAGAATGAGCCTTATAACATGGTCTTATTATGGTCAAAAGCCCAGAATTTTTAGAGCAATATACCTTAGGTTTTAAACTTAGACTTACCCCTTACTTAAGTATGTGTTGTTACTCAACTTAACCCAGAATTTTGGCTAAGTGTTGAGTTCTAAGCAACACTAAATTTTGGCTAAGTGTTGAGTTCTAAGCAACACTAAATTTTTGTCAGCATTTTCATCCCTCAAAACATGGTTTAGGTGGTCTCTTAGCCTTTCATGGCTATCATTTCAGTTCCTACAATAGTCTTAAATCATCTCACAAGCACTTGCATGTCAATATTCAAGTCATTATTCCATTTTACATCATCATAGATAACAAATTTTGCAACTTTTACCTTAAAATCAGATTCTGTTCCCTTTACTTCTTGTTCAAAATTCTTTATCTGCTACAGCTGCTCTTCACATATGTTACTCTTCACCTTTCCCTCTTTTCAACAAGCCAAAAATCAGCCCTTTGGGTAAAGAAACGAGTGAGCTAGAAACCTTTAAAGTGAGGAAGATGGAAGAAAGAAGTTGTAGAATGTTTTCCTCTTTTCTTTCCTATGTTGAAATGGATAGAAGTGAAGGAGAGTGTTGCTGTGAGTGTCTCTTTATAGCTAAAAAAATAGCCACATACCCCTGCTATAACAACCCTTGAATTCTATTGTAAATATGTGCAATTATTGGAAATAGTACAAGTTGGTCGTATGCCAGCAAGTTAAATCTGAACATTAGAGACCTGGAGGACTACTTCAACCACTTATGATACCGGAATGGAAATGAGAACACATCACCATGGACTTTGTGATGGGATTGCCCAGGACCAGGCAAGGACATGATGCTATATGGGTGGTGATAGACCGATTGACAAAGTCAACACAGTTTTTACCAATACGCAGTAAGGATTCTGTGGAAAAGTTGAGTTGGTTGTTGTTAGAGATCTAACCTATGTTTATAGTAAACATGATTCATTGAGAGTTATTATGATGAATGCATCTATTTAATGTATTCATGTTTTAATAGGTTTATGAATGTATTAGGAATAAATAATATACATGTATGTATCTAGTGTTGTGTGATCCATGAACTTACAAGTTCATGTATGTTTAGATTCACGCATGTATTTAATAGGTGGACTCCTATAAATACCTCTTGTATGTTTCATCCATCATCAAGCAAATTGCACAAATTCTAGTGCAAGGTTCAAGTTCTTCATCTTCTTCTTGAATATTTTTCTTGTTTAGTGTTTTTGTGGTCACTATATGTCCATCAAAGTGGTATCAGAGCATTATATTTTATCACATCAGGTTTGCAGCCCATCTCTTTCATTTCCTCAAACACATTGACTGCCTCATCTAATCTTCCAACCTTCCCAAGCCCGTTAATAAGAGTATTACATGTTACAGTATCCGGTGTTAGACCCATATCTTTCATCTGTAGAAACAAGCCTCTTGCAGTTTTCAAATCACCATCTTTGCACATCAAATCTATCAATATGTTATAAGTAAACACTGACGGCCTTACTTTAGCAGCAATCAAGTCCTCAAAGAATTTCCTCGGAGCTGGCCGAGGGCGTAATTTGGCAAGCTTGTGAAGAAGACCATTACAAGAACGAGTTTTCACAAAAATCTTAAACTTTTCATTCTTGAAAAGCACTCACTTGCTTCTTCAAGCTGCTCTAATTCCGTCAAAACGCTAAACAAAGCATCAAATACTCCATACCCAGAAGAGCAAATTCCCTTAGTCAACCACAACAAATCAAAAACACCCAAACCGGGCAAAACCTGCTCCAAAGAAACAACAAGTTTCAAAAATTTTCGCGCATCAGAATACATTCTACCACTACACAAAATGTGAGCAAGAATACAATAAGATTCAGTGGTGTGACGGAAACCCTTTTGCTTCTCAGCCCACTCGAAGAACTTAAGCGCTAATCTAGGATCCTCCCTCAATTCAACCAAAACCCGGGAAACCCGAATTGGAGCCAAAACTGAATTAAACAAACCAACCAGCCTAGAATCGTCCCAGCACCCTTCACGCACGATTCTTGATACCGATTCTTCCTAAACCCTAACAAAACCTTACTTCCACATTAATTGAACTCAAAACCATATATTTAAAAATCTCAAAAAATTCGAAGCTCAATACCCTCGTAATGGAACCTTACATCTGCAATGAGTTGATGAAAGGAAGAACAGAGCCATCATGGAACTAACCAGAAGTATGTTAAAAGCTCGAGGAATTCCAAACTCTTTTTGGGCTGAAGCAGTTGCATGCATCGTCTATCTGTTAAACCGTGCTTCCATTAAAAGTGTTTGTGACATGACACCATATGAAGCTTGGAGCGGTAGGAAGCCTAATGTTGGCCATCTTCGAGTATTTGGGAGCATTGCTTACTCCCATGTGCCCAACGCTCAGAGACAAAAGCTTGATGACAAATCTGAAAAATGTATACTTGTGGGTTATAGTGAAAATTCCAAAGCTTACAAGTTATACAATCCTCTCACTAAGAAGACCATCATAAGTCGAGACGTCTTGTTCAATGA
>JAJIYU010011554.1:0-15192 GCA_030144865.1 Tinospora cordifolia
AAATCTGGTAAGCTTGTGAGGGACTGAATCCGGGATTGAGTAAGAGAAGGGGTCTTCTGAAGGAGCTGAAATAGCAGGCAGAAGGGTTCTCCAAGCTTCCCAAACCGATTTCAGAACATCACAGTGCCAAAAAAGGTGTCCTACGTTCTCCTCAGAATTCCTGCACAGACAACACCAAGAAGGTGAAATGCAATAATTAGGCATTTTTAACTACAGTTCTGTGGCGCAATTTAATTTGCCTAGAGTAATTAGCTACATGAGAATCTTGGTTTTTGTGGGGATGGGGGAGTTCCATATGTGTATATCTGCCATCTGGAATTATCCCATTGTCTGTGTCCGACTGAGACACGAATGCCTCGTAACAGGAATTGACTGAGAATGTTCCTGTGTCTTCCTGATCCCACTTCCAAACATCCTCTGATTCGCTAAACTGAATGTTATCCAAAATCTGTATCAGTTCTGTGAAGTCTTCAATTTCTTCTTCTTTTAGAGGTCTTCTGAAATTGAAGTTTCGTCCAGGACCCATGCCGTTGCTTCTCATCTGATTGAGGGATACCATTGGATCTCTCGTCAGCCTAAAAAGCCTCGGGTACATCTCTTTCATGGGTCTTTGAAAGACTCCCAAACCTCATTAGGAGGTAGGATTTGTCATCGAAAATCCTTACATTTCTCTCCTTCCACAAGCACCAAATCACTACTAAACTAACAACCACCCAATGAGCCCTCCACTTCATATCGGCCCTCTCCCAACACAGGCAAAAACAAAACGAAGGATCCTGCCTAATACCATCTAGGAATATAGAAAAATATCTCCTCTACCTTTCCCAAACATTAGTTGTGAAAGCACACCTCAAAAACAACTGACCCACATACTCCCGACTTTGTTTACAAAAAAGAAAACAACATGATGGGGATAGATAATACCCCAAAAACCTCTTTTGAACCATATCCCCCATGTTAATTTTCTCCTTACGTGCCACCCATGCAAGAAACTTCCTCACCTTTCAAATCATCAAATGTTCATTTTTATATATTGACACATCGTATTTTTTCACTTTTTTAGTACCTCTAACAAAGTTAGTCAAGAAATATTAAAAGATTTAAAAAAAAAAAAGAAATATCTAAGAAATATACAAACTTTAGAAATGAAACAGAGCTTCTTGTGTGGTTTTCTTTGTAAAGAACATAGTGTGGCTCTACATTGCCTCTTCACCAAGTCCACCTTCTCCAAAAAGACCTAGGTCTATTGGAGTGTGTATTTCTCCTTAAATTTACCGCTTTGTATCACTAGCCAGGATCTTTTCCAATACCCAAGAGGAGGAGACATTTGAAATATTGTAGAGAATAGATATCTCTTTCTTTGTCATTTTTTCTAGTGTGCAGATTTGACAGGAACATACGATCTTCATTGAGGGGCCTAGTAACATAGGGTTTGTTAGCAATAGATACTTTGAGTAAGCTTCAACTGAAGTGTTTCAATGTAAGCTCTCAAAGGCATATTGTGTATGCAAGGGATTGAACAAATATTTTTTGAGACATAGTGGTTGAGTAAGCTTCAATTGAAGTGTTTCAATGTAAGCTATCAAAGGCATATTGTGTATGCAAGGGATTGAATGAATATTTTTTGAGACATAGTGGTCTTTCAAGAAACATCATGTGCTAGTGCTACCTTCTCTTATTGTTTGTATTCCACATCCTATTTTGATATATTTCTCCAATTTCTTGTTCAATACAAAAACATGAGGAGACATATATGCGAATTAATTTCACATTCCAAGATTCCAAAAGTATAGAGATGAAGCTTGGGGCTTGAATGGAAACAAGAATTAAAAAGGTAGAAAATTTTATTTTTCATGGCTAGGCCTTTCACCTCGAATGGAGACTTGGGGGTTGCTAATTTATGGCTTGGAATTGCAAGCAAGGAATGAAAATTCAACTTCACCCCAAACTTCGACCTTTAAAAATTAGAATCAATTCAAAGAGTTCGAGAAATTCGAAAGAATTTTTGTAAAAATGTACCAAGTTAGAAAAATTCAAAAAAATATTATGTAAGTGCTAAAATATGGACAATTTTTATTAAAAATACCAAAAACAACATAATAAATATATTTTACGTATAAAATAATACATGTAATGGTTTTGACATGTATTTTAACAGTAGCAATGTTTTATACACATCACATGTGTTAACTTAAAATTGTTAGAGAAAAGAAAGAAACAAAAAAAATTTATTGTCAAACCCTAATGGTCTTGCAAACATAAACCTTAGTTTTCCTTTCTCTTTCTTTTCTCGATGTTTCTTCTCTTAGGCTTTTAGCTTATTTTTCTCTTATTACTCTTCTCTCTATCGTCTCTTCTTCCAAGTTATAGTTTGTTCTTCATTCTCTTTGTGCACCACATAAATTCTTTCAACTAAAATGCTCTTTTTCATAGCTTTTATACAATTTTTTTCTACAAAAATCTTCAAAACTTCAATTTTAAGTGAACTTCGCTAATTTTTCGAATATTTCGACGAAATTTTGTAATTTTATAATTACAGGCGAACTTCAGTTCGATTGTCTAAATTACCTAATTAATTCGGCTAATTTCGACAAACTTCGTCTAATTTTCATACCATGATAGCAAGGTTGATTCAAAAAATAGCCTCTCCAATGCAAGGAATAAATTTTTTCCGAAATTCGATGAAATTCAAATAATTTTTTTGGATTATTTGGCCAATGAACCAAAGGCTAATTGCAAAACAAAATTTACAGAAATTTATTAAAAGCTTTGAAGATTTCAACACAATTCATAAAAACTTCAAAGACATTGATAAATCTCGATGGAATTCGTTGAATACAAAAGTAAATAATATAAAATTCCTAACATGTGTTTTAAATATTATTAATGTTAAAATAAACGTTTAAAACCATCGTATATAATACTTTTATATGAAAATTGTATCAATTTATGTTTGTTTTTATCAATTTTTCATAGAAATTATGCATATTTTAACATTTACATAAATTTTTTTGAATTTCTCTAAGTTGCAAATTTTTATAGAAATTCCCTTGAATTTCTCGAAATCTTTGAATTAATTTTGATTTTTGAATGTCGAAGTTTGGGTTGAGGTCAAATTTTCGTTCCTTGCTTCAGTGTTAGGAAAGTGCATAAATCATTCTCTCACGAGTACACCATTTTTGTAATATTTTGTATTTCCAAAGCTTAAATAAGATCATGTGTATGCTGACATCTACGGCTGTGTTCAAGTCATCCATACTGGATCTGCCTTTTAAAAAAAAAAAATTGAAAAAAGAAAGGCATAATTCATTTTAATTACTTGAGGCAAAGTTTATAATAATCACAAAAGAGTGCAAGTATCAAAAGAATATAAACGATAATTTACCTGCCATACTGAATCTTTCTTTTTCGTGCTAACAAAACAAGGATGATGTGCACAAAGCATCAATCTCTCAAATGAATTTGGACTGGCACCAAGAACAGGGGAAGATATCACAAGCAACGCTTTCACCAAAACCTCAACTGATGGAATAGTTGGAACTTGAGAGTCCAATACATTTTCTGCATCACTACAAGTGCAATACAGTTAAAGAGATTTGGTAAGTAAAATATTTCAAAATTCTAACAGCATCTGGATAATTTGAACACAAACTTCCAACATGATCTACAACCTTCAAATGAAAAACATTTTGATACTTAAATTGTAAAACAATTAGAGATTGTGAAGTAGTCCTAGCATTAGATGCAATAAATTGTTCAAGGACCTGTAGCTAATATTTTGAAGCTAATCTCAATCAGATCTGTTCAGGCCACAAAACCAACAAAATCTTCATGCTAATCATTCATTCCATGACCAGGCAAAAAAAGCCACCTTAGTTAACTTTTTATCTTTACTAGAGTAGAAGCACATGCATCAAATGTGTTAATTGCAATTTTATGCTTTTGTTATAGCATCTTAACTAATAACTTCCATATTAATCAAAGGGAAGAAATATCATATTATTGCATTTTATAGCTGTAAGTGACACAGTTAAACATTATCAGAAAATATATTGATGTTCTTACCAAGAAAACCCAAGGAAAATAAATTAGTTACAATTAAAAGTGTGAATTAGAAGACTTTGAGAAAGCATATGATATGGTTGATTGGGATTTTCTTGATTTTGTGCTAAAGGAAAAAGGGTTTGGAGAGAAATGGCGGAGTTGGATCCAAGGATGTGTAAGATCGGTGTCTTATTCTGTTTTTATTAATGGTAGGTCGAGGGAAAAAATCAAAGCGACAAAAGGATTGAGACAAGGAGATCCTCTTTCTCCTTTTCTCTTTACCTTAGTAGCAGATGTGTTGGGCAGTTTGCTAGATAAAGGAAGGGAAAGCCGAAGATTGAGGGGGTTTGTGATTGGGCAAGATAAGGTAGAGGTTTCGCATCTGCAGTTTGCCGATGATAACATACTTTTTGCAGAAGGGGAAGGGTAGAATGTAGAACAAATGCTTGGCATCGTTAAGTGCTTCTGTTGGATATCAGGATTACGGGTAAATGTGGCCAAAACTTGTGCTGCTGGAATAGCTAAATTAGAAAAATGGTTAGCAGGGCTTGCTTGAAGAATGGGTTGTAATCAAGGGGGGTGGCCGATGAAGTACTTATGAATGCCTTAAGGAGGGAGACCAGCATCTCAAAATTTTTGGGAGCCGGTGGTTAGTAGGGTGGTGAAGAGATTGGAGGGACGGAAGAGGACGTTTCTTTTAAAAGGGAGGAGGCTTACATTGATAAAATCAATAATTGATGCTCAGCCAACTTATTTTCTGTCTATATTCAAGATTCCCAATAAAGAAGCTATCAACATAGAGCCGGGGGGGGCGTGGAATATGGTTATGCGATGCATTTAGTGGGGTGGGATCAAGTCCAGAGGAGGAAGGATCTAGGAGGGCTTGGAATTGGAAATGTGTTAATAAAAAATAAAGTGCTAGCGGGGAAATGGTTGTGGAGGCTTTCAAGGGAGAAGGACAAGCTATGGAGAAGAGTCATCAAAAGTAGGCATGGTTTGGCTTCTAATGGGCGGGAAGCTGGTATTCAGAGGGGTGCAACGTATAGAATTCTATAGAAGTTCATTCATTCATTGCACCAGCATTATGATCCCTTAGCTCAGTTAAGGGTTGGAAGAGGAGATACTATATGTTTATGGGAGGATATGTGATGGGGGACTGATGCACTCTCTGTCTTATCCCTAGACTGTACAGACAGTCCATAGGGCATGGTTGCCCAATTTCCTCGTTCATGGAGGTTGGACCAAATAGGACATTGATTCAATGAAATCTTTGCTTGCGATCATACAGAGCCACGAGATGTGAAGAAGAAGAGAATGCCTTGCAGCTTTTCCTAAGGGAGTTTTTTATGAGGATAGGGAGGACAAGATTGTGTAGATAGGGGATAGTTCTGGGGCTTTTTTCTTCAAAATCCTTCTTTTCATCTTTACTTGAGAATCCATCATGCCCCCCTTCCCCATTATTGGGAGCTATTTGGGAAGCTCCGGTTCCATCTAAAGTAAAGGTTTTGGCTTGGGAGATCTTCAAGGGGAAGGTCAACACGAGGGGTCTTCTCTACTAGTTCTTGCTACACAGCATTCTTTAATGATTGTTCTCATTCGAGACAGTCTACTTTTAACCCTATCTGAAAATCAAAAATACCCCTTAAGGATAAAATTCTATCTTGGTTAATTCTGTTAGGTCGTTTGAATTGTAATATACAACTCTACAAGAAGGCTCCTAACTGTTGTTTATCACCCTCATAGTGTTGTTTTTGCAGGGCTGCTAAAGACACCTGTTTTGGGATTGTCAAGTTATGAAGAAGGTGTGGATGGCCTAGCATCACTCCCTTCCAGCTTTTTCTAGGTCCCCAGAAAGTAGCAAAATTTCATGTCCCTGTCAAACTCCTCTGCTGCTGAAGAAATACTGGTTCTTATTCCCTTTTGTCATCTGGTCTTTGGTCTGGGAAGCAAGGAACAACTATATTTTCAAGTAGTTGAGTGTTGATGTAAATTGGATCATAACAAATTTGTTTATCATTTTGTTGTTTGAGTTTGTTCTTCTAATTTGGGTTTAGGGTATTCCTTTAGGGATTGGATGCTCAAGTGGGCATCAATTTTGTATTCGCTCTTGTAAGCACTTTCAACGCCTTTGGATCTCTTGTCCACTTTGATATTTAATACAATTATTTTTTCCTTTCAAAAAAAAAAATGTTGATTCTAGAGCATTTACTAAATGCTAAAATGAGTTATGTCACTCTTTAAGTTTAAAATTGTATTTTTTTTAATCATGTATCTATGCTATTATAGTTTTTAAAAATACAAAAATTTATTAAAACCAAATAAAAGTGGATAGCTCGTTGTTTGAGATAAATGAGTATGGGAAAAAGAAATTATTGTTTGTTTTAAAAGCAGGTAAAGTATGAAAAATTGATTGTTCATTAACATCAAATATTATTTACATTTATTTGCGTGCAAACCCACTTTTTTGTTGCCCTTAGGGTGTGTTTGATATGTAGGATAGGATAAGATTTTCTTATAGGATAGAATAGGATGATATTGGATTGGATAGAGAGAAGATAGGATAATATGGGATAAAATAATACCACAAGTTTAGCAGGTATGATTTTATCTTACAATAATATGATAAGTTTGCCAAACATAAATTTGGACTAAAAATTAGTCTAATCCTATCAAATGTATGCCAAACAGCGCCTTAGTGTTTTCTCTTTGTGTGTGTGTGTGTGTGTGTGTGTGTGTGTGTGTGTGGGAGATTAGCAAGTATCAAGGACTAAAAGAAAGGCTATGATTCTGCATCTGCAATATCCAATTTTTTATGCCTAGAGCCTTGTAAATGGTTTGAACTTTACTTACCCCCACCCTCCCCAACAAAAAAAATAAATAAAAAATAAAAATAAAAAACACCAAAAAAGGAACAAAAACCAAAACAAAACAAAAGAAAAAGAAACCCCCAATCCCTTGGGATGACAACCACAAACGCTCAAGCACACAATTTGCAAAAACGTGGTGGGAGATTCTCAAACTCAAGACCTTTTGAGTGGGTCCACTTGACACCCAACCACTAAACGAACCCATCATAGGTTGTCACCCTTAGTTACATAGGGCAAAACTTTTACAACATAAGTAGCTAGAATCATGTTGGCGGCAAAACATGGTTGGTTGGGTAGGCTACAAGTTTCGGCAGACATTAAAATCCCTCGAGGCTAAATTTAAAGAGTTACATATAACTAATACTGCCACTGACACCATTACCCATAGTATGCTCCTAAACTCTCATTATAAGATCGATAAGCAGGTGGATCCAATGGTGACAATTGCCAAGGTCTAAAATTCAACAAATTTCAGCAAAATTCGTTGAGTTTATTCAAAATTTGGACATTCGAACTATAAAACTACAAAATCTTTGAAAAAATATGTGAAGTTTGCCCAAATTCAAAGTTTCAATGATTTTTGCGAAAAAAATGCAAAAAAAGCTATTACGAGGGGCATTTTATACAGAACATATGTGGTGCACAAAGATTCTTTCATATAATTATAAAGACTTAAATAAAAAATTTAAAAAAAAATCATTCTTTATAAATGAAAAAGATTGAAGGCAAGGTATGCACTTAACGAATGGTGATTCAAAAGAAAGAAGATTAAATTGTAATCTAAAGAAGAGATGGCAGACTAAAGAAAGAAAAGAGAAAATAAACTAAGAGCCTAAAAGAACAAGGGTTGTCCAGCATATTCTGTAGAGAAGATCGAAGTTGCTTGTACTTACAACAACTAGTGAGCCAACAACTAGTTGAGCTAGAGTTTATGTTAGCATGGCCATTAAAGTTTGATAGGTTTCTTTTTCTTTTTTTTTTATAACAATTTTAAGTTAACATACACGATGTACATTAAACATTGTTAATATTAAAATACACGCTTAAAACTATTATTTTATGCTTAAAACTATCATATTTATACTTTTATATACAAAATGCATCTATTTATATTTGTTTTCATCATTTTCAATAGAGATTACGCATATTTTAATATTTACATAAAACTTTTTGAACTTCTCTAAGTTGGCCATTTTTTACAAAAATTCTCTCAAATTCTTTGAACTAGTCAAATTAATTCTAATTTTCGAACGTCAAAGGTTAGGGCAAAGTTAAATTTTTGTTCCTTGACCATTGCCATGGACGAAGAAAGATGCCAAGTTATGAATAAGCTATACAAAGTGGATTACAAGACAAAGAAGATTGCTCTCCAAAAGGCCAAGCTCAAGTGAACCAAGAAGTGTGATACGGATATAGCCTTCTCTCATCATACGCTCAACTTCAAATGTGCAATGACCTTCATCAAAAAATATGAGGATTTGGGTGAGAACTTAATTGAAGGTTAGTAACATTTTGACTGAAACCGTTAACCGCTTCAAACCACATTATTGTGACACTGAGGGAGAATCTTGGGCTATTAATAATGTTGAATGGCAAGATATTTACTAAGAATATATTTTTTCATATTACATGCTTGTTTGAAGTTGATGAGGTGAAGAATGTGTGCAGCTCAGACAAGGACAATGTTTGAGGTCCTCATGGACTCATTATGAAATTTTCTCAAAACAATTTAAATCTCCTAAAAGACACGTTTCTCTCATCATGGATGAGTTTTTTCAAAATTGGGGTGGTGAAAAGATGTGTCAACAAAACTTATTTCAGACCCATTCCTAAGAAAATAAACTCAAATAAGGTCTTTGATTAAAGGCCAATTAGCCAAACGACTAGCCTTTATGTGATCATTGCAAAAACATTAACAAGAAGCATTAGCAATGTGATGAACATTACTATAGCAAAAACACATATGAGTTTTGTTCACATCCATCTACTCTCAATGCTAATGAATTAGTGGAGCATTGTATTTCTTCTAATGTTAATTACATCTTATGTTTTCGAGTCAAAAATAAACAAACAAAGTTTAGGTAACAATATGACATGAAATCAACAATGGTATTACACTATCTCACTTTTCTACTCAATTTAAATAAGGCAATGAAGGGAACGTCTACACTAAACTCCAATTTGACCACCTAATCTCATAAAAAGAATTACTATTCCCCTCCACCAACCCAAATCCCTTTCTCTAATTTTAAATACTCGGCCCTTTTCCACTCTTAAAACCAAAATGAGGCGGGGGTGAATCCAAAAAGTAGTAAGAGATCTCGTTGGAAAGCTATTGTCGAGCTGTATCTGACCTTTAGGAATCACTTAAGATGGAAGGTGGGCAACAGCAAGAGGGCCCAATTTTGGGAGGACAAATGGTGCAGTCCGAAAAGCCTTAAAAGCATGTTTCCAGCTATACATAACCTATCAGACATGCACAACATACCTGTCTCCAATTTTATTCAGATTTCAAGGGAAGAAGGGAGGAACAGCTCGGCATGGAATATGCACATTAACAGAAATATTAGGGATTCGCAAACGCAATATATTACGGAGATCATAACTATGTTGCACAACATTTAACTGACAGAGGAAGAAGATCAGATTTTGTGGTTGGGGAAAAAGAAGATTACTTCACAGTGAAATCATTCAAAAGAAAGCTGGACAATGATGGGGCAGCTGCCATTACCCTACAGCAAGCCAACATAATATGGAAGATAAAAGTCTCAACCAAAGCCCAAATTCTAGCATGGCTTATATCTCTCAATAAATTATATACAGCTGAAACTTTACAAAGGAAAATGTCTAACCATTACTTGCAACCATCCATATGTTGCTTGTGCAGGAACGCCGAAGAAACGTCAAGCCACATTTTTATCCGTTGCGAATATCTGACAGCAATATGGGACCTTTGGTAGCAACAATGTCTAAGTATCCATCCGTTGATGATAACAACAGAGGATCAGGCAGAGCATGACATGCAGGATAGGAACTTCCATGCTACAGGAAGATCATAGCTTTTCCAATCTGGTACAACACTTGGGAGGAACGGAATGGAAGACTTTTTACCAATACTTGTAAAGATGCCAATAGGATATGGAAACGATCTGAGTGTTTGTTTTGCTCTTGGATTTGTATATCAAAGCTTAGTAAAAGTTACAGCTTTGGGGCTTGGGTAGATAATTGGCATAATATTTTGTTTCATATGTAAATCTACAGCTTATCAAATTTCTCATCTGATAACTGTCTTTTATTATAATATATTATCTAGTTTCTCTTCACAAAAAAAAAAAAAAAAAAAAAAAAGAATATCCTCACACTTCAAGCCTACTTTACATGCAAAACTAAGGCCTCATTTAATTTCTTATTCAAAAAAAGCTTTGAAATTCCTAAAATAAGAAAACATGAGCAAGTGAATTTACTACTTCTTCTCTTTTGGAAACAACAAAAAGAAAAGTGTCTTTAAGATTTTACTTTTTTTTTTCTTTTGAGTACAAAAAGTAATATTCTGAATTTTTATATTTGGATAATGTCACTGCTTTCAAATTACAAACCAAAAGCAACTTAAATCATTCGATTTCAATACATTAAGGCATCTATCCACAAATTAATTGAAACATTAACTAAAAACAAATAAAGTTCTAGTTCCCACGTAAATAATGCATGAAAGATCTCTATTCTAAAATTGGCATAAGACATGATTCAAATAAACAACTAGAATAACAATTACCAAATAGATGAAAGAAGCCATTAGTTCCTTTGAGAATTCCTAAAGACAACAGCGATCAGATGGTTGTTAAGAGGACGTATAGAAGAGATGGAATGTTTACTCGACAAACAACAATGGCATTGAATGAGCATCAGAAAGGAAAAGGCAATTCAAGAGAGAAGCATAGGATTCAAGAAATATCACAAATAAGTGAGGGAGGGTTTTCTTCCTCATCCAGATATAAGAGTAAAGGATCACGAGCAATCCAAACTTTCAAAACAAGATACAAACAGATTTACTCCACATTTCAAGGGACATATCAAAGATTTTATTGGAGGAGGAGACAAAACCACAAAATACTTCATGGGGGTGGATCAGGTGGCTGCAAATTGGCTAAGAGAGGAAGTTCAAAGGGCCAATGTTGCTCCAAGGGATGGAAGCTTTAAGTGTTTCTAGCAAGGCAAAATAAGGTCCATCTCAATTATTACAAAAGCAAAATCCCAAGCATGGAAGAAGAACTTTGTCAAGGCTATGAAGATGCTGCCCAAAGATGGTAGTTTTGTTTTGGAGAGAGAAGTATTCATGCTCATAAAGGAGTAGACAGAACTTAAAAAGATCCAGCAATCACCAAGAAAAGGAAGATAGAGATGAAAGAGGTTGGAGTAAATAAGAAGGATTTATCTCAGCCACGAAAGTCATCTTTGGTCAAGAATGTTCAGTTGAAGGAATCATGAAAAGAAGTTGATCAAGACTTTAATATGGGAAAACATTCCCAATTAAAAGACTGCCTTCGACCATCTCGGGAAAAAGTTGAAAGGGAACTTGGCGCAGTGGTGGGTAGAGATATTATCCTCACTTTTTGGATGCATCTAAGGCATTTCTTCATTATGACATGGAGGACTCGGTCACCCTAAAAAATGTAGGCAAACTTTTGGGCTAACAGCTCACTGCAGGGGTCTACTGGATATTGCAATGGAAACCATCAATAATAGATCAATGGAGTCATCAGTGATGACGGTTGAAGGCTAGCTTTCCAGATTTTACTGACATTTATTTATGAGGATGATTGGGTGATGGAACTGGGCCTATTTCATGTTTATCATCAATGAATTCTGGAGGAAGAGAAGTCAATGATCCTTCTCTCAACCAAGCAAGATTACAGATCCAGGGGACATCAGTGACGTGCATCGTCAAGACTAGAAATCTGTTGTCAAGTGAACTCGTGACAGGACAAAGTAACACACATCCCAAGGTTGGTGGCCGTATAGCAGTCCACACAAGAGACAAGAAGAGTGCAGGTGTGGTACTACACGAATGAATAAAACAACAAAAACAAAATGTGGGCCAATGGGAGCAGGACACGTCAATAGTTGTACTCGCTCTAAGGGCAAGTGGTTGGATCTTGCTCATCCACAATTGGCTCAAGTCATTTTCAGTGAGAGAATGGTAGGCACACTCCAAATGAGACTCCCAGTGAGTTGGTTGATTCCAAGATTATATTGTCTGAGACATTGATTCCCACCAATTAGCACTTGTGGAAATGAATAAATAATCTTAGGACAAAGCAGAAACTAGAAGCAGTTACATATTCGAGGACAGAATCGGACCCATCATTATTAATGAAGAACAAGCAATCCTCAGCGAACTGAATATTCAAAATGTGGACCATGTCATTACCCACCTAAAATCCTCTAAAAACTGCCTTCTCATTCGCTTTGCAGACCAAACAATTTAGCACATCCACCACCATCAGATAAAGGAATTGGCATAAAGGATACCCTTTTCATAATCCTCGAGGTCCCTCTATCTTTCCTTGGGGACTCCCATTCACAAAAATAAAACATGATATCATGGAAAAACATCCTCTTATCTATGTTCTCCATATATGGCCAAAACCCTTTTTCTCGAAGAAAATAATCCAAAAAACCCTAGTCATTTGAATCATATGCATTGGCAAAAGCCACCTTCAAAACAAATCTCTCTTTACCCGTACAGTGTACACCACCAATGTCCATTCAATCACCTCATTTGCAATCAAGATTGCATCAGTGGTGTTCCATCCTTGAACAAAAGCCACTTGTGTCTTAGCCAAAGTGGAGACAGTTACTCGTATTCTATTTGCCAAAACTATAGCAATTATATTTTACAGATTTGTTGTTAAACTGATAGGGCAATAATTGGACACACACATTGCATTGAGGCTTTTTGGAATGAGAGAAATGTAGATCTCATTAGCACATCTATTAATGACATTATCAAAGTTTAATTCCTCAAAAACCTTCAACAAATCTGTAGAAATAATATCCTCATACTTCTGGAAGAACATTAGAGAAAAGTCATCCGGCCATGGAGCCTTCCCTTCATCACAGCTAAAAACATCCAATTTGATCTCTTGTAGCATAGAAGGCACTTCTAAAGCTAGTGACTGATCAGCAAAGCTCTCCATTAGATATCCTCCACACCCCATGAAACTTGTTTTAAAAAAGAGAAAATCTTGAAAAAAATGATCAAATAACATCTTGGAAATTAAATTTTAGGTCCCTCTACAATCCTTTTAGAAGAGTCCTCCACCTTTGACATCAGACTCCTTGCTTTGCAAAACTTAGTATCCGATGGAAAAATTTAGTACTAGCATCTCCATCCTTACCCACTATAGTATTAGCTTGTTATTGTGCTACCCAGCCAACTTTATTATTGATGTCCTGAATTTTTTTGTCAAATTGAGATCCTGGAATTTTGCAACTCCTCATGGTTTAAAGACGTGGAATGCTCGCAAAGTTGGACGTCAAATTGTTTTAGTTGCAGCAAAAGATCATTTCTTTGAATTGCATACCTTTGTTAGAAGCATTTACTTGGTGTTGATTCTATCCACCATTGTTTCACCATATAATCAAAAGAGAGGAAGGACATCCAAAAATGTGTCTAAAATAAAGTTATATTGGATCCCACACCACATTATAACCACAATTTACACGGATTATTCCAGATTACACAATAGATGATGAAGGGTTTCTAATGAACTGATGCCACAGCCCAATTTTTAGATACTCAAAATCAATTCATATGGTTATATGAATCTTCAGGCTTGTTAACAAGTTGTTCTTTCTTCTTTGCTCCATCTCATAACCCAGAATCAGCCTTCTCATTCCTTGAATTTAACTGGAATGTTCAAATCCCACTTAATTACTTGGTGGCTAGTAAGTCTCAATAAGGCCAACTATGTAGACAATCTTCAGAAACATTTTCCTAACTGGTCCTATCACATCCCTGATGCTATTTATGCAGGAATTCACAGGATATTAGGGAGAAATGGATACAAAGAACGGGAAATTTGCAAATTCCAGAGTAGTCTCCATTTTTTTTTCCCAGTTCTTATTATGTCAAGTGTTCTGAAGAAGTACTGGAAATGTATCCTTTTTTGTTGTTTTGTGGTTTGCATAGAGCATAACTGTAGAATCTTTAGATAAAAAAGTTCTATTGTAAAAAACTGACACATTAGTCTTTTAGTTTGCACAATGAGCCGCTTCCAGCAAATTGTCCAAAGGGTACGTGTTTGACAGTTGCTTAGTCAATTGGGCAAATATTTTGGACTCTTTGTAATAGGGATAACTCATCCTCCATTATCTTAGAAATCTATTTTCTTGTCAAAAAAAAAAAAAAAAGATTTGTGGCTAAACAGCAATGTAATTGTATGAAACAAATAAAACATACAGATTATACCATTATATTACAGATCCTACCTTGTTTTAAGAGACTGCATCCTCTCCCCAACTACTGAAAGAAAACTTGTAAATTCGATTAAGAGGTCATCTGCTAATTGTGGAGTTGCAGAGATTATGTTTTTTGTAGCATTATAAGCCATCTTGCGAACTTCCCAATTTCGATAGCAAACAAGGTACAGTATTAGCTGTACACGTATATCGTCAGTAAGAAGCACTCTACTAGCATAAAAAGGTCAATCAAACATGCAACTCCTTTTGTCACCTGTAATACTGGTACAATGGGACAGCTCTCTAACACTCTGCAAAAAAGAGGGAACAAAAAAAAAACAAAGAAGAGTTTGCACCTCGTCAACCATCAAAATAATAGCCTATTAAAAAGCATATGAATTACCAACTGATGGAAGCAATGATATAATGATAGCAATGCTAAAAAAATATAAGTGGAAACCTCTTCGCGTGATCCACAAGTAGCACTTCAAGAACATCCACACATGCCATACAATCCTCAATTGATAATTTTGAAACCTAAAGAGCAAACGCACATTACAACCGCTCAGATTAAAAGATCACTAACATTAAAACCTAAGAGCAAAAGCGCATACAATAAGACAAAGAGCTGCAACACAAAACAGAAACTCCAACAGTTAAAATTATAAAAATACAAATTAAAAAAAAAAAAAAAAAAAAAACCATGAACTCCAATCATTTAACAAAAGCCATGTAACAAGATTGCAGCACAAAGAAGTTATCAAGGCACTAAGGGGATGTCTACGCAATTCGCCCTGATGGTTAGTAAAATCTATTTATG
>JAJIYU010011555.1:0-15193 GCA_030144865.1 Tinospora cordifolia
GTGGGGGGGTGGGGGGGGGGGGGTGAGGGGTAGGGAACTATTGGATAAATTTGAAATTTGAAAAATTTTGGAAAGAAAATATGTGAATTTTTAGGAAAAATACGATTTTGGAAGGAAATACACGAATTATTAAGGAAAAATAAAATTTTTGGGAAAATAATTGATTTTGGAAAATTAAATGAGAATAAAACTAAAAATAAATAAACAAATATGATTTTTGAAAAAAAAATGCATGAACTATAAGGGAAAAATATAATTTTTTTGAGAAAATATTTAATAAATTTTTAAATTGGGTATATTTGGTAAATTGAAGAAAATGAAGGGCAAAGTGAAAAGTTAAAAAAAAAAAAAAAAAGAGGGAAGGATGTCACACCACATTATGTAGCGTGCTACAACAGATCCCCCTCCCTCTTGGTAGTAGATATATATGGCAATCTAAAGGTGGGGAGAGATTTTTGAGTTGCCACCTATCTTATAGTGGCATGTAGTAGGGCAAGTTAGAACATAAGGAGGTAGCACATGTTAGCACCTATTAGCTCATGTCCACAACATATCTAATGGTGGGGCATGTGGTATGCAAAATCCATGCAAATGTGGCCTATAAGTAGGGTTTTCCTCCCTTTGTTCTAACAAGAAGTTTTGAGCCATCTTTGTGTTGCTCATTGGTAACACTTGAGAGTAGGAAATGTGCAATTATGGTGGGGTCTAAAAGTAGGAAGTGAAGATAAGAGAATGTCCTAGAAGCTCGAGGAATAGATCTTAGACAAGAGAGAACTCAAAGTTGGCTACTGTCTTAGACAACCTATGTACATCTGAAATTGTTTCACATTGGTTTTTTAGGTGTGATTTTAATGATGCTATGATGGCTTTCTTTGAAAATTTTCTTTGTTAAAAACTCATTACTGACATGTGTACTTGTAATTCATAAGAAGAACGAGTCGAAAACACGAGAGAAAAGTAGTGAAAATAAGGCCCAAAACCATGCTCAAACCATTGTTTTGCACGTTGGGGGTAAGGAAAAAAAATTGTGAGAAATTCGTGGTTTCTCATCCTTTTGGCCCTAGATATTTTGACTTGGAGAATGGGGTGATATATAATAGTATAATATTTGCTATTATATATAAAAACTTGTAATTTTATGTGATTTTATATGATTTTAAACCTTGAAGGTCACTGATAAATTAAGGGACGTGGGATAAAGGAGAATATGACAAATCAAATAAGAAAAAAAATATGAAATCATAGAATACTCATAAAAATAGTCAAAATACTAAAATTTTAGTGATATTTCATAGGATAATAGATGTTAACAAGAAAATTTTGAACCAAACATCACTATGGTAGTTTCTTGCATTTTTTTATATGTTCGACATTAAAATTATGTTGAATTGCATTATGTTATATTTAACTATATAAAATGATGATTTTAAAAATGTTTTATTGGAAATTATGTCATTACATGTGTGAGCATTCTCCGAGTTTGTGAGGCTCTACTTGGACTCATGAGTAGTCACATTGAGCTACAGACTTACGAGGCTACATTAGCTCCATTGACATGTCTTAGACTTTTAGGATCTCTTGGATCTGTTGAACATGGTTATTGAGCTTTGGATTTGCATAGTTGTACTAAGTCTGCTGGTTTGTGTCTAAAACTTTTGGGTTTTTTTGGCATGGTTGGTTGCAATTGTGACATACATGATATTGTTAGATGTTATGTATGTTGAATCATAAGACTACATGATTTAAATTTTATTATGATATCACACTATATTATTAATGTAGGCTATTACTCACTAAGCCACACAGAAATTAAGTTCACTATTTACTTTATTTTTTAAGACTTTTAGGATTAGACAATGGAAAGACAATCATAGATGCTTGTATTCCTCTTTTTGTATTTTTGTTGTGTACTATAAGCCTCTTTGTATATTGACCTATTAAATTTTTTAACATTGATGTATCCCAACCTACTGATATGTTATTAACAATAGTTGTAATATTTTTGTTGTTGAAGGAATTGCTCCTTTTGCCCACGTTTGGTATGAAATGAGAAAGGCTTAAAAATAATTCAATGGGTTGAGATGTGAAAACGGTTGTTGGGTCATGACGTTTGTTCGGCCATCTTTGAGGTTAGCAAGGGTTACCAACAATTAATACGTGAAAAATCCTAATGTTCACACTTTTTGGAAAAAATCCTAATCTTTCAATTTTGACTGTATAATACAAACCTTTCGTTTTTATAGCAAATCATATCTTACATGTGCAATTAGGTTTTTTTTTTCCTATATGGCATCTAATTGTCAAATGAAGTGGGACACCCCGGCCCCTGCTCCGAAAGCCATCCACCATCACACGTCATGTCGGGGCCCAATGCTAAGACTCGCGCTCCCCTTTGGCTATTCTGCCGTGCATACAAGATAAATCACATAAATCCTCGGACATCAGAAACCGGGATTGTCACTAACTTTTCCTTAAACCATCCTTTCCACTAATCTCAATGGAGTAAAATAAGAAAAACCATTTCGTAAAACTATTCAACTAATAGTAATTTATATCAAAATAAGTCACCGAATTTTCACAGAAATTAATCCCAATAAATCAAAATACTGTAGAAACATATATCAAAATATACAGCCAATGTTGTACAGTTTAGATATACGAAGAAAATATACACTTCCTTTGTAGCTAAAACATTTCTTCGAAAACTTACGAAAAATTCACAGTTCAAAACCAATATAGTGTTTCAAAATTTGTATCACAAATATATATTAAAATGAGCAACGTGCCCCAGTTTTCTTCACAAATGGTAACCTCCCAGTGAGGTTACCTTACGGCCTCTAGTCAATCAGTGTACTCCACCTCTGCGAGTACCTGTAAAAGAAAGTGCGCTGAGCTCTAAAGCCAGTGGATCATCCCTACACATCATTAGCATTATATAAACCAAAATTCAAAACATTCACACACTTTTATTACATTAATCGTTTCAAGCATTCATTTGTTTTGTTGTACTCTAACACCAAAAGAGCTCTACTCTCGGTGTTCCTCAGTGTACAGAAATCGATCCTGGTCAGTAACACCTCGAGCTACGCTACCGTTCATGACCCTAGCACACATTCAAGAATAACTGCAATGGTGTACGACCATGGCTCACTCGTCTGAGGAACTCTCAGCCATTCTAGGCGACTCCATTAAGAACACCAACGATGGGATCTGAAAGATGTCGTGCGACAAATATGGCCACATCCACAAGTCGTCGACAGACGCCACCATCGCCATAGTACGTAAAATTTTAAGTCTTAATTCAATCTTCTTTAGTTTTCAATAGTTTCATTCCATACCATATCATCATGCAAGGTATCCAAATCATGTAGCAAGTACTAGAAATAACCAGACATCATGCTTCATATTCAATCAAATACTAGAAGTATAAAACCAGACATTATGCTTCATAATCAATCAAATACTAAAAGTATATAACCAGACATTGTGTTTATTTGTCAATCAAAGCATTCAAGAATCACACACCTCCTAGCATACATCTAACATCTTAGGCTACATAAACATCATGCTTTAAACGTTAAGTCCACGTAATACTAGTGAGCAAGAGAATCTCACCAACCTGTATATGTAGGATGAACCTTTGCGCCTACTCACGAGGATCAATGCTCAAAATTCGAAATATGAAATCAACATTCCTAAATTTCATTTTTTGAATCACCGAAAATCCCAAACTACGTCAATAACCATCATACATATCTAATTAAAATCATCCATATCAAATTCCAAATAAAGGGTTTTCCAAAATTCGGATTTTCTTTTTTACCATAACAACACGCGAAACTATATTCATTTTCTTCAAATCAAGAATAGAATATATTTAAAACTGATCATTCAAAAGATGAGTGGATCGAGTTTTATTACCTTTCCAAGGAATTACAGCTCTAAAAACCTTCCAAATTGGTGAAATTCCTCTGGATTCGTCAAAAATTGTAAATGAACAGTTAAAACTTCTAGAATTCAGTTCTAAATCAGTAAACTCTTAGTTTAGAAGGAAGATCCGAGCTTACTTGGTTCGGAATAACTTTATGCGTCAAAAACTCTCAAATCTTTAGTTTCTGATACTGAATTTGTATAATTTTTCTAAATGAAACACAAATCTTAAACTGAAATGATTGAGAGGTTAAGATTCCTACCTCAGACCTTCAAATCCTCCTTGAATCAACTCTAGATAGTCTCTCTAAAGCTCTGGGATGATTTGAAAAAATATGTGCGTGAAATGACGGAATTAGGGCTTGAAACTTTTTAAATCTCGGGTAATTACTGCGGGATAATCTTCAAGAACACTTGATCACCTGGTTGGAACTCTAGGGTTTTCCTTCTCCTGTTAGTATAGCTCTTTTGTCTGCTCTGTGCTGTAGCTAGCCTCTTTTGGATTTGCTTAACTTTTAGGTTCATTTCCTCAATCATCTCGGGTCCACTGAGTACCTGGTCTTCAAAATCTGTCCAACAAGATGGTGATCTACAGGGTTTGCCATAGAACGCTTCATATGGAGCCATCCTGATGCTTGCATGATAACTGTTATTAAAAGCGAACTCAGCTAAATGTAGATGGTTGCTCCAATTTCCTTTGACATCCATGGTACATGCTCTAAGCATATCTTCAAGTATCTGAATGACCCTCTCCGACTACCCATCTATCTGTGGGTGAAATGTTGTGCTCATGGTGAGTCTGCTTCCCAGTTCCTTTTGTAAGCTCTGCCAAAATTGAGACATAAATCTGGAATCTTTGTCTGACACTATAGTCTTAGGAACTTCATGCAGCCTCACTATCTCTCGAACATATAGCTCACCCAGTCTACTCATTGTATCAATAGATTGAATAGGTAGGGAATGTGCTACCTTCATCAATCGGTCTATTATGACTCATACGATGTCTTCCCCTTTTTGACTTCTCAGCAGGCCGCTGACAAAGTCCATGGCAATACTATCTCACTTCCATTCTGGAATCAGCAGTGGCTGCAACAGTCCTGATGGCTTCCTATGCTCGGCCTTTACTTGCTGACAAGTCAGACACCACGAGACATACCTGGCTATGTCTCTCTTCATCCTTTTCCACCTGAAGGTCTTCTTCAGGTTCTGGTACATCTTATCCCCAGCAGGATGCATAGTGTATATGGTTTGATGTGCTTCATCCAGTCGGGTTCCTTTCGCCTGTCTAGAACAGGATATGCAGATTATGTCCCCTAATCTTACTGTACCATCCGTATCAAGTCTAAAATCTATATGCTTGCCCTGTCTGACGCTCTCAATCAGATCCATGATCCATTTATCAGTCCTCTGCTCATCTCTAATTTGGCGTAGAATGTCTGGCTGGCAAGTCATGGTATAGAGATATGCTTGCTGCTCATCAGTGTCTATACCCAGATTATACTGGCTAATCAACTGATACATTTGTCTCACTTCTTCATCCTTCCTACTGGTTTTTTCGCTAAGCGCATCAGCAACAACATTTACCTTACCTGGATGATAGTGCAGCTAAAAGTCATAGTCATTCAGCAACTCTAGCCATCTCTTCTAACGTAGATTCAATTCCTTATGAGTATAGATATATTTGAGGCTTTTATGGTCTGAATATAAGTTGAAACTCTCACCATAAAGATAGCGCCTCCAGATCTTTAGTGTAAACACAATCATTGCAAGCTCCAGATCATCTGTGGCGTAATTCTGCTCATGTGGCTTCAACTGCTGTGAAGCATAAGCCACTACATGTCCCTCCTGCACCGACATTGCACCCAAACCGCTCAGTGATGCGTCTGTGCATAAGGTGTACTTCACACCATGTGTCGGTGTGATCAGAATTGGTGTTGTAGTCAACTGTCTCTTCAATTTCTAAAATGACTCCTCACACTTGTCATTCCAAATAAACTTCTCACTCTTTTTGGTTAACTTAGTCATAGGACCTACTAATTTGAGAAATCTTTTATAAATCTGGGGTAGTATCCGACTAACCCAAGGAGACTTCTAATCTCTATAAACGTAGTGGGCTGCTTCCAATTGGATAATGCCTCCACTTTCTTCGGGTCCACTGCTATCCCCTCTGCTGAGATGACGCGACTAAGAAACTTGACTTTCTTCATCTAGAAATCGCACTTGCTAAACTTGGCGTACAATTTATTCTTCTTCAAGGTCTCCAAAACTGTATGCAAGTGCTGCTCGTGCTCAACCTCTATCCGGGAATATATCAGAATGTCATCAACAAAGACAACGACAAACTGATCCGGAAACTCGCTGAAGACTCAGTTCATTAGATCTATGAATGCAACCAATGCATTCGTCAACCAAAAAGGCATTACTGTAAATTCATAATGACCATATCACGTTTTAAAGGCCATCTTCTATATATCAGACTCCTGGATCCTCAACTGATGATACCCTGACCTTAAATCGATCTTAGAAAAGTATTGCACTCCTCTCAACTGGTCAAAGAGGTCATCAATTCGAGGTAATGGTACTTATTTTTAATGGTAACTGTTAGTTGCATTGTATACTAATATTATTATGTATTTAGCATATGTTTTGCATGAGTTTAGGTAAAAAAAATAGACATAATTACTTATAATTAGGTACATGATTAATTATATTCATATTGTATGTTACTTATGCATTTAGAGTATTTTAATATAGTTTTTTTTATATATTTTTTATTTAATACCCGATAAAGGATTATTAATTGTATGTGTGGATTAGAATAACTGAAAACAAATATACAAACAAATACAAAGGAAAACAAAGACCAAGCTCAAGAATAGCAGATGGCACAATTGTTAATAGCTGGAAATCGGTGCGTCGATTGAAGCAACAAATTGTGATGGCAAATGGAGTAATTGCCAAGAATAACTATTGGTCGACTGGAAATTGAAAAAGGGGCATGAAGTTGTGAGATAAAGAAAGAATGGCAGTGGTATAAATATGAGCAAAAGCCTATGGGTCAATTGGAATAAAAATAAGAACCAAAATTGTGTGCGTTTGTTACAATGGCAAGTTCATAATTTAAGGAAAAAGAAATGACAATTGAAGAAGAACAAGTGGACTGAATTAGTTAATAATTAGGTGTCCAAATTTGGTTACAATTAGGATTATTTAGAAACGTTATAAATACACTTTTGCTTCAACGAAATTCATTATGGGGATTGAATCAATTATTGGAGAAGTCAAGAACTACTGTGACGGCTACAAAGAAAAGAAAATTGAAGAACCAAATTGAAGAAGAAGAATTGAAGAAATTCTAGTATGATCTTTATTTTATTCAATTCTTTGATTTGTAATTTTTTTAATATGTCTGACTAAATATTTTTATTTCTAGGATGTAATTTAGATTGTATGAACTGTTTGATATTTATTTTGATTAATCTATTTTGGGGTATTGTTTTATATTTTGTGTGCTTAATTCTTTTTATTGATTGGCCACCTATAAATTGATTTCAGATTATTGAATTAACTCGGGAGAAAGGTTCAATAATTGGATAATCAGAATATATACCTATTTGAATTAATTGACCGAGAGGTTGTTAATTTTATAGGAAGTTGTACGTGATTAATATTTTTAATGCATTAGTTTATTAACTGTACGCCTCGGGAGGAGGTATTAGACAATTTAACTGATAAGATTAAGACGCCTCAGGGGAGAGTTTTAATTATTTGTGTTATAACCTACAAGAACAAAATTTAGATTAATTGAAATAAATATTAAAAGTGAATACATTATATTTTACTATCCTCAAATTTTTATTCATCCATTTTTCAATTTAATATTTACTTGCTTTCAATTTGATTTTAAATTCAATTTAAGTTTTTAATATTTAATTTGATTTTAAGCCTTAATAAAATTGAAATTAAAATTAGATTAAGATTTAAGATATTAACCAGAAACAATTCCCAGAGGACGATAATCCGATATTTACCGAGTATATTCCTATTGCGACCTTGTACACTTACAGTGATCCCAACAAGTTTTTGGGTTAGTTTAGGTTAAATTAGTTTAGTTAGTTTTGATTGTTTTTATTTAGTTTAGTTAGTTTAGATTGTTATTATTATTATTATTATTATTATTATTATTATTATTATTATTATTATTATTATTATTTTGGTTAGTTTTAGGTTAGTTGTTTTTTTTTTCTTTTGGTTAGTTATTATTTAATTTTAGGTTAGTTAATTGTTATTTTTTTGGAGTTAGTTTTAGGTTAGTTTTTTCTTTTCTTTTCTTTCCTTTTTTATCTTTTGTTTTATTACTCTATTGTAGTTATTATTTTTATTAGTTCATTAATTATTTTTAGTTTAGTATATTATTTTTTATTATTCTTATTTTTATTTTTTTACTTTTTTTAATTTTATTTTACTTTTATTTTTATCTTAGCTTTAATTATTTTATTTTTAGGCATAAAATTAATTTAGTTAATTTTTGTAATATATTTATAAAAGGTATTTTTATTAATTCTAGATATATTAGTCTATTTTTATAACGTAACTTCAGTTTAGTTAATTAATTGATTTAATTATTATAGATTTTATTAATTAATACTATTAAGGTAGTAGTTTTAATTTTTTTTAAGTTTACTCTCTTTTATTTATTTTATTTTATTTTATTTGTTTTTATTTTAGTTTATCATTATTTTTTATTACTATTATTCGTTAAGCAATTTCTTTTAGTTTGGTTTATTTTAGTAATTTATTTATTCAGACATTTTATTAATTCTAGTTAGTTTAGTTTGTTTTTATTTTTATTTTTACTTATTTTATTTCTTGTGCTTAATTGAATACACTTGATCTTTTTTTATTTGCTTGTGGTGTTGCAGATTTTGAACGAATAGAAATTCTTTTGGCTTGAACGATCCAGATCTATTTAAGACCATCAGGCAGATTCAGTTGGAATTTAGAGGTCATAGATTTGATATGGCTGAAAGTGGAAGATTAGTTGTTGGGAATGATGGTGAAGCACCATTACGAGATTTCTTTAAACCCGTATTGAATAACAATTACTCTGGAATTGCTCGCACTCCCATTAATGCCAACAACTTCGAGTTGAAGCCCTCTCTGATTACAATGGTACAACAACAACAGTTTAGGGGATTAGCAACTGAAGATCTGATGGCGCACCTCAATTCTTTCATGGAGATCTGTGACACTGTCAAAATGAATAGGGTTACTAAGGATCAGTTGAGGCTAAGGCTTTTTTCTTTCTCTTTGAGAGATAAAGCGTGGACGTGGCTACAAACTCTCTTACTAGGTAGCATCACCACCTGGGAAGACATGGGACAAAAATTCTTACAGAAATATTTCACTCCTACAAAAGTTCATCAATTGAGGGGTGAGATTAGTTCATTCAGGCAGTTAGATTTTGAATCTCTTTATGAAGCATGGGAGCGGTTCAAAGATTTACTAAGAAGATATCCTCAACACGGCTATCTCTCATGGCTTCAGATTCAGATGTTTTATAGTAGCTTGACACCACCTACTAGAGCTTTGGTGGATTCAGCAGTACGAGGCTCTTTGATGGGAAAATCAACTTCTGAGGCTACTCAACTTATAGAACATATGGCCGCTAATGCTTATGGTCATGGTTCTGAGAGAGGAGTAGTAAAGAGAGTTGGTTTACACCAGGTGGATGAGATCACAGTTCTACAGGCTCAGATAGCTTCTATGATTCATCAGATGAATTCTTTAACTGAGAAGCTTGGCAATTGTCAAGGTCAGCAACCTCATCAGAATCAATCTATTTTGGTCATCTAGAAAATCAAAAAGTTGTTCACTCTGAAGATGCATCCATAGAGCAGTTGAATGCTCTAAATAGGTTCAATAATTACCAAGTGTCACGGGACTAATGCTTTGGTTAGGGAACCCGTGAGGCACCCAACTAAGTTATTCAGTTAGTAGAGTCAGCCAATCTGCAAGTAAAGAGAAATAGCAACACAAACAGGCAACAGTTAAGGCAACAGTAATAAAAGTGAACTTTTATTAATATCCAAATCAACTGTACATTTATATGGTTACACGAAGGAACACGCACACACACTAAGGGAGCAGGTGCCACTAGTGGACCACGTGCTAGCAATAGCACGCCGTCAATAAGGGATGCTTGTGATAGCTTTTACAAAGGGACACTCGAATGTAGGGGACACCTATGCACTATACTAGGCGACTACCACCTCCCCTACAAGGTAGCAGTTAAGCTTTTTGTGTACATCCAAAAGGAAACATCAAAAGGTGAGGCCAATCATACTGGGCCATTTGGAGGCCGAAACGAACTCCGTTCGCGACCAAATTTCACGGGCCCTCTTGTATGGTTACGATGCATGTCCAGACATGACCGTCACAAACTCCCCCACTTAAAACGGCAACACTCCTGTCGGCGGGCTGGCGAGGTACTTGATGATCTCTGCTTCATTCTTCTCCAATCGCTGGCTGGTTCCCAATTGGCTTCGGCTTCTGGTAGGCCCTTCTACTTGACTAAGTACTCTGACTGAAACTGCTGCTGCTGTGAATGTCCTGGAACTCTGCGATCCGCTATAATGTACTCCACCTCTCGCTCTGGTCTTCTTTGACGTTTGCTATAGGTCTTGAAGTACTGCCTCGCACCAAGTCTTCTTGATATGCATAAAATGGCTTCAAGTTGCTCACATGGAAGATGGGGTGGAAATAGCTCCATTCGGCAGGCAATTCGAGCGGGTAAGCAGCTTTACCAACTCTTTCAGTGATTGTGAATGGCCCTTCATACTTGCGGACTAACTTCCGGTTGACCTTCCTGAAAAATCTCATAATATCTGGCTGAAGCTTCAAAAGGACTTGGTCACCCACTTGAAAGGAAGCTGGTCTTCTCTTCTAATCTGCCCACTTCTTCATTCTTTTAGAAGCCTTCTCCAAACAAGCTCGAGCAATTTCACTAGTCTTCTACCACTCCTTTGCAAACTGGTATGCTCTGGGACTACTCCCAGTATAACCCATATCAACTGTGTGTGGCATTAGTGGTTGTTGGCCTATTACTAACTCAAAAGGACTCCTCGAAGTCGAAGAGTTACGCTGCAAGTTGAAGCAGAACTGAGCAACATCTAGCAGGTTCACCCAATTCATCTGATTTGCACTGACAAAGTGTCTCAAGTATTCTTCCAGCATGGCATTAAACCTCTCAGTTTGGCCGTCTGTCTGTGGATGACAGCTTGGGAAAAAATTCAGATGGGATCCCAAGAGGCGGAAGAGCTTTGTCCAGAATCGCCCAGTGAATCTAGAATCCCTGTCACTGATGATAGTCTGAGGAACGCCCCAATACTTCACCACATGCCTCAGAAAAAGGTATGTTGTCTCTTCAGCTGAACAATGCTGGGGAGCTGGAATAAAGGTGACATATTTTGAAAATCTGTCTACCACCACCATAATGGAGTCGTACTCCCCCACTTTAGGTAGGGCACTGATGAAGTCCATGGTTACACTCTCCCACGGACGCTGAGGAACGGGAAGTGGTTCTAATAGCCCCAATGGCTTGGCTCGTTCCACCTTTTCCTGTTGACATATCAAGCAAGTCTTGGCATATGATTCAACATCTTCCTTCATCTTTGGCCAATAGTATCCGTGTTCTAACAAGGCCAAAGTGCGCTGACCACCTTGATGACCTGCCCACTGAGTGTCATGACATTCTTGCATTAACTCTCTGCGAAGTCCTCCAGTGTGGGGAACATATAGACGACCCCCTTTTGTGATGAGCAACCTATCTTTGATGTGGAATCTTCATGTTCTACCCTCTTCTGCTAATGGCCACAGAGTTTGAACATGAGGGTCTGACTTCAAGCCTTCTCGAATCCTATCATGTAGGGTGGTCTGGAGCCTGGTGACACTCTTCTGAGCTTCAACTGATAGGGCGGCAAGTTTCGCTTTTCTGCTCAAAGCGTCAGTAACGTGATTTGTTCGCCCTGGCTTGTGCTCCAACACCATATCAAATTCTGAAAGAAGCTCTTGCCATCGAGCCTGTTTAGCAGTCAGTTTCTTTTGGGTTAAGAAGTGTGAGATAGCTACATTGTCTGTCTTCACTACAAACTTGGAACCCAATAGATAATGTTGCTATGTACAGAGGCAATGAACCACAGCCAATAGTTCCTTCTCTTGTACAGTGTATCGACGTTCTGCCTCAGAGAATTTTCAGCTTTCAAAAGCCACAGGATGTCCCTCTTGGACCAGCACTCCACCAAGTGCAAAATCTGAAGCATCTGTGTGCACTTCAAAAGGCTTGCTCAAATCCGGTAGAGCAAGAACAGGATCTTCCATTACCGCCTGTTTCAACTCAGCAAATGCTCGCTGACATTCTTCTGACCACACCCAAGGTTGATCCTTCTTTAATAGGTTTGTCAAGGGCGCTGCTTGTGCTGAATACCCCTTGATGAACTTATGATAGTAGTTCACCAAACCAAGAAAGGATCTCAATTCTGACACAGTGGTTGGAACCTTCCACTCTGTAATGGCTTGGACTTTCGTCATACCCATCTTCAGCTTGCCACCACTAATGTAGTGACCCAAAAAAGCAATCTCCTTCTATGCAAAAGAACATTTCTTTTCCTTCACATAGAGGCGATTCTTTCGTAGCAGCTCAAACACCGTCCTCAGGTGAGAAAGATGTTCCTCCAGAGTAGGGCTGTAGATTACAATGTTGTCCAGATACACTACCACAAACTTGTCAAGGTACATATGGAATATCTCATTCATCAACGTGCAAAATGTCGTTGGTGCATTGGTTAACCCGAAAGGCATCACCAAGTACTCGAATGCTCCATAGCGCGTCACGCAGGTGGTCTTAGGTTCATCTCCTTCGGCAATCCGAACTTGATGGTACCCCGACCGCAAATCCAGCTTTGTGAAGTATCGAGCTGCACCTAACTGATCAAACAGGTCAGCAATTAAAGGAATGGGATATTTGTTTCGAACAGTTACCTTGTTGAGAGCCCGGTAATCCACACACATACGAAGACTACCATCATGCTTCTTCTGGAACAACACTGGTGCCCCATAAGGAGCCTTGGAGGGACGAATGAACCCTGCATCAATGAGTTCACTCAGTTGTTTTCGTAACTCGGCTAACTCTGGAGGTGCCATCCGATATGGGCGACGTGCAGGTGGGCTCGCCCCTGGAATCAATTCAATTTTGTGGTCGATAAGCCTTCGAGGAGGAAGTTCTTTTGGCAATTCTTTGGGAAACACATCTTTGAAGTCAGCTATCAATTTCGCTACTGCCTTCGGAATTGG
The DNA here is from genome assembly GCA_030144865.1 of Tinospora cordifolia. Classification (NCBI taxonomy): domain Eukaryota; kingdom Viridiplantae; phylum Streptophyta; class Magnoliopsida; order Ranunculales; family Menispermaceae; genus Tinospora; species Tinospora cordifolia. Next base: position 13,282 of record JAJIYU010011555.1, read on the forward strand.
TTGGGGAGCTTCCCTTCGGTCCTCACCTATCATAGTGGCCACATATGTTAGCTCACCTTTCTTGAGCCCCCTTTTCAACTGAAGAGCTGAAATTCGCTTGTCTTTTGATTCTACCAGCGTCGTCGAAATCATGCAGGGAGCATCCCCAAACAAACACAAGGCCTCAAGATAAGGCATTGGCACCGCCTTAGCTTCCTGCAAAAATTTCATGCCCAAGATCACCTTGAAGTCGTCCATGGGTATTGCCATGTAATTTGTTGTGCCTGACCACCTGCCCACCTCTGTGGGTACGGCCCTTGCCACACCATGGATCGGTCTGGCCGCAGAATTAACTGCTTTGATCTTGCTGGAGTCTCCTTCTAACTTGAGACCCAATCGTTCTGCTTCACCTTCAGCAATGAAGTTAAGGGTGGCTCCAGTGTCCACCATAGCTCGGGTAATCTTTCCATTGATTCTCACCTCAATGAACATCAGTCCCTTAGAAGCACCCTTCTGCTTCCCAGAAATTTGCCCCCTTAAGGTATTCAACAACCGAAGAGCACCCATCCTCGGTTCTTCATGCTCATCTTCTGTGGCTTGATCGCGAGACGTCCCCTCAACTTGTAGGGCATTCAAAGCACTCTTTTGAGGACATACCGCTATTCGATGTGGGCCATAACGTAAGAAACACTTCAAGGGTTTGGCTTTGGAATTTACAGTCGACATCAAAGATGTTGACGACTGCTTGGATGAGGAGGCCCCTTTGTTAAAGTAGTTCTTGGTCTTGCCCGAGCTACCCTCATCCTTTCTTGATGACGTTTTCTGATTGTTCCCATTTGAAGGTTTTTTCTTTTCACTTGAGTTTGAGTTTGAAGCATAATCAGTGAGGCGCTCTGCGGCAGCTTGAGCGGATGCATAATCTTCAACTCATTGCCGGCGTAGTTCAGTCTGAGCCCATGGCTTCAACCCGTCCAAGAAGAAGAACAACTTCTCCTTTTCAGTCATATCTGGGACATCTAGCATTAGGGCTGAAAATTGCTTGACATATTCTCGGACACTACCGGTGTGTTGGAGTCTCCGAAGCTTCTGCCTAGCCAAGAATTCCACATCCTCCGGAAGGAACTGACGTTTGAGTTGTCTCTTGAGAGCTTCCCAAGAATCAATTTCAACCAACCCGTTCTGGACATCGCGATAACGATTTTGCCACCATAGCTTCGCATCACCAGTGAGGTACATTGTGGCTATGGAGACCTTATCCTATTTAGTCTCAGGCTTTACCACATTCAAGTATTGCTTGATGTCAAAAAGGAAGTTCTCTAATTCCTTTGCATCTCTAGTCCCACTGTAATGCTTAGGCTCAGGCAACTTGACCTTTCGCATTACCTCTGGCTCTCGTGGACCACCTATCCCAGCCAATCTTGTTAGGACATTTATCCTAGCATTCACATCGTCCAGTTGACCCCGAATTTCTCTGAAGGCCACGTGACCTTCCTCACTTATAGCATCCAGTGCTTCCCCAAAAGTCTGTTGGCCCCGTTCAAGGAGCTCCATACGTTCCACCAATCTCTCCACGGTAGCCATCCATTCAGCAGTTTGGGCAGCTTGCCTTTCCAGTTCCTCCAGGCTCTCCCTGGTGGACTTGTTTTGAGTTGCCATTCTCTCGTTACTTGGCTCTGATACCACTTGTCACGGGACTAATGCTTTGTTTAGGGAACCCGTGAGGCACCCAACTAAGTTATTCAGTTAGTAGAGTCAGCCAATCTGCAAGTAAAGAGAAATAGCAACACAAACAGGCAACAGTTAAGGCAACAATAATAAAAGTGAACTTTTATTAATATCCAAATCAACTGTACATTTGTATGGTTACACGAAGGAACACGCACACACACTAGGGGAGCAGGTGCCACTAGTGGACCACGTGCTAGCAATAGCA
>JAJIYU010011556.1:0-15192 GCA_030144865.1 Tinospora cordifolia
AAAAAATATATGTAATAAATTATTTAATAATTTAAGAAAATTAAAATAAAAAAATATCACATAAACTCCATGTCAAACACCAGATGTTCCAACATATGTACGCTATTAGATCTAAAAATAAATAAATGAAAAATGTTATGTGTGCTTTGTAATGTATGTCAATTCATCTATTTTGTGTTTAAAATAGAGGTTTTCTTTTTTTTTTTTTTTACTCTCTCACGAGGTATTCCTGAATTAGCTTAATGTGCACTTTGAGACTAAATCTCCGTTTAGCCAACTTCACCGCTCTCAGAGGGATTGGGCCGTCCAATGAGAGTTGCTACATTCACAAGATTCGAAATCGAGACCTTGCTTAAGCAGAACCGTGGACAGACTATCAAATTAACAACTCATTGATATTTAAAATAGAGTTCATGTAGCATTGTCCTTCTCTTAATATAATATTTAATTTATATCGTAATATATTAACTTACACACTATTAGTTAATTATAGCCTTTATCTCTGACCCATCTATTGGAGGATTATTAGGAGAATCTAATTATACATAAGGAAGATTAAAGAGGGATTATTTATAAAAGTAAATATTATATAGAGGACAGGGTATGAGAATTAATTAATTATGATGATGTTGTCTTGTTGAAACTTATAGCGTTTTGTTGTTGTCAGTACACGCATTGTCGAGGATGGATGTTACAGGTTGATGAGAGAAATAACTAGATATGTGTGGCAGCTAATCTTTTAATTATGGTGTTAGTTTAAGCCGGCCTAACTTAATCACAAGTTTAATCATCTATATAAGAAAAAAGAGAGACATGCATGGACCATTATTGCAGGAGCCAGGTAATACAACATTATAGCATTAATCAATATAATGTATTTTATAAGTGAGATTGTTGCCCACAAGAAACCACGCAGCCAGAAATAAAGAGATTAGATAATCATAGGCATTAATTAATTATTTTGAAAAACTCAATTTGTATGGCAAAGCTGCTTGCGTTTCCCTAACATATATATATGTGAATTAATTTTTGGGAAAACAGTTTAATTATTTCATTCATATCTAATATATATATATATTATAAGATGAAAACGAGAAAAATTATTTTTTTATTATGTAATTATTGTACTCAAACACCAAATTAATTTCACCTTTGCAAAAGGAGTAGAGATAGATTTCAAAACTATGGGCAGAGTTTGAGTTATATGAATAGTAGTCTTTAGCAAGTCAAGGTTGTATTTGAAATTCATTCTCAAGTCCAGTTTTTTTTTTTTTTTTTTTTTTCTATTTCAAAAGAAAAAGGAAAAAAGTTACAAAAAACATGTTTGGTATGACAGGATTTAAATTTACTTTAATTTAGAGAAAATTTAAGAAAAAACTAGACTTGGTGTTATAAAACATAATAATGTTGTTTTTTTAATTTTTTTTCTTGTATTTAATTAGACCCATATAATATTTTCTTAGGCTTTTAACAAAACAAACCCATTTCCATATTTTTAAAATTTTAAAAATCAATTTGTAAATATGATGCTTTTAAAAATTATAAATTAACTAGGACCAATTTTATAATTCAAAATGTAAAAAATATATGAGAAAATTCAACAAGTCCAAATTTACTCTCATACACCATTAATTGTCTTGAATCGTGTCTCATGTGTTAGTATAAAATAAAAAAAAATTGCTTCAATTGGCTGACTAAATTAATTGAGGAAAGAATTAAATGAATTACTTAGTCAAATAATAGAAAAACTGCGCTAATGTGTGTATGTGTGCATATATATATATACCCTAAAAATGGAACTGATGAGACATCTATAATACCCGGAACAAATAGAAAGTTATATGGTGCGTGATTTTGCAAAATGGTACAGAAATATAAATTGGAATTGAAATGATAATTTACAGAAGCACAGAGGGCAGGAAGAAACCGACATGAGATTGCCAGCTTTTTGTTCTTTCTGGCTTTAAATGGAATTAGAGCAGCAAGATCATTAAGCTGAGTCTGGCAAGAAGGAAACAGGAAAATCCGGCGCCAATCATGGCCCTACTTGCCCTCATTCCATGCATATATATCATCCATGCATGTGAGACCTATTCAGGGTTTAATGCTTTAATTCCCAGGAACATATTGTACATATATATTTACATATCTATATAAATCTAGTCACCCTTTCACTTTATTCTATTAATCATGAGAATTTGTTTCTTTTGTTTATAAATCAATCAATCAGAAAAAAGAAAAAAAAAGGAAACCCAAGAAAATTCCATCTCCTCCTCTATATATAATTTGCACTGAGTTTGGTCTCTTCTCCACCAATACTGAAAGCCCACCGAGCTAGGCACACCAACCTTTACCTCCTCCCACGTTACCAACAATTTCCAGTACTACTTCAAAGTAGCTAGCTTGCCAAACAGTTCTTATGGCTCTCCAAGGAGATAACGTTGTGGTTTCTGAAAGGAAGCTCGAAAGGATGCTCAGCATGAAAGGAGGCAAAGGAGAAACCAGTTATGCCAACAACTCACAAGCTCAGGTTAATTTCTCAATCATCATCATCTCCAATATTAAATTTATTAATCACTTCTTTTCAATACTATATATCTAGCTAGCTACTTAATTATGCTTAAAACCACCTCCAACGTCCCTACTTCTTGGCAATTCACAATCATGATTTAATACTGTCTCAAGGCACCCTCATTCCACAAACACCCAAATTAATTAAAACCAACATGATCATCAAACATTATTTCAATTTCCTGTAATCAAGGATAGGTTATTTAGGTCATCAGAGTCTTGTGTAAGTGTTCTATACATAATAAAAATGTTATATATGTACGATTGGAGCTTTGGTGCCTAACGTAAACGTAGCAAATGCTCTAATAAATAATAATCTACGGAACATAAAAGCATGTAAAACAGTTGCTAAAATGTTGTTTGATACCTAAAAAGTATATGTATGATGGGAGCTTAATCTGGTGGCAATTTACATGTGTAGGCTCGTCATGCTCGGTCGATGCTTCACCTACTGGAGGCGACGCTGGACAGAGTTCAACTTGAGTCGCCGGAAACACCATTTGTGGTGGCGGACCTGGGATGTTCATGCGGCGGCAACACGATCTACATCATGGACGTGATCATCAAACATATAAGTAAGCGTTACGAGGCTTTGGGATACGACCCGCCGGAGTTCTCGGCTTTCTTCTCCGACCTCCCCTCCAATGACTTCAACACCCTCTTTCAGCTTCTCCCTCCATTGATGGCCATCCATGGTGGAGGTGGTAGCATGGAGGAGTGCCTCGCCGCCGACGGCCACCGTTCCTACTTCGCTGCCGGCGTGCCAGGCTCTTTCTACCGCCGGCTCTTCCCTTCTAGATCCATCGACGTTTTCCACTCAGCTTTCTCCTTGCACTGGCTCTCTCAGGTTAATTAATTGTAGTTAGTCAATTAATTATTTTTCTCTTCTTTCTCCATTAATTTTTTTTTTAAATAATACCTTTTTAGGTGAGAAAAAAAATACTCTCAAAATCACAAAAAATAAAAAAAGAGGAAGGTTCCTTTCCAAAGATGAACACCTAAATTTGAACAAGTCGGCAAAGAATTTAATCTTTCTTTCAGTGCTTTAAATCAAAAAAAAATTATTAATGAAAAATTTTAGTCTAACTAATATAATTATACGTTACACTAATAACCATTAGATTATTTATTTCATGTCTCTTATGCATGAGACTCAGTCATTTATAGCTACAAATGTTAAAATTGTAGTTATTAATTGAAAATTTTCTTTTTTAATATATAAATACCTAAATCTTCAAAGTTTTGTTTTATTAGATTGTTTGGGGATCTTTAAGGGTTTTTATTATATTATATTATATTATACTATATTATATTATATTAAGACACATAAAATTTTTAATAACATGATATTAGCATGTAATTTGGTAGATAAGATATAATTATAATACTTGCCACTAATTGTTAGATTATTAGATTCTATATATCTTAAGGTAGATAATAAATAAATTCAAGTGTTTTGTAGTTTGATTAGCTTTATTGTTTAATATATAGATGATAATTAGAATATCATTTTTCTAATAATTAATGATTGACATATCAATTAAGGTTAGTTTTAAGAATATCAAATTAACATTTAGAACAATATATCTATATTAATATAATTTTATTTCAAGGATCGGTTATATGATCAAATATAATAAAGTATACATGTGATGTGAGTTAAATTTTGAAGCACGTGGAACCCACCAACCCAACCTTTTCAGGTACCAGAGAGTGTGACGGACAAGAGATCAACGGCTTACAACAAAGGAAGAGTTTTCATCCACGGTGGAAGTGAGAGCACTGCCCTGGCCTACAAGAAGCAATTTCAGACCGACTTGGCCGCTTTCCTCAGGTCCAGATCCTTGGAGCTAAAGAAGGGTGGCTCTATGTTCCTAGTCTGCTTAGGTCGAACCTCGGTGCACCCAACTGACCAAGGTGGGGCCGGCCTCCTTTTTGGGACCCACTTTCAAGATGCATGGAATGATCTAGTCCTAGAGGTATAACTTTTTGCTGCACCGGATAATTGCTCTTGTTTGTTACTGATGATATTTTGTTCCCATATATCATCACACCCGTTGATAATTAATACTAATACTATAGCTACTAGGGTTGAAGTCAGCTATTGTTGACCGCTGTGGTGACAAGTGGCTGCCCACTTAATCAGAACCATGTCTGACATCCTAAAGAGAGGATTGGGGGGTAGGGGACAGGTGGTCATTGATTGATGGGTGATGCTCTGAGTGTGGTGTAGGTGTGAGACACACGTAATCATTTCTCGTAAAAAGCGATTGCTTGATGGTTTCCCCTTGGCTGAGAGCCACATACATATGAACCATCGGATATGGTTGGATCAAGAACTGATGAGTGGGTGGGCCCAAACATGCAATCCATTAAATTATGCGTGATCCATCATGATAATCCAACATAGCATGTATGCTGGCCGGTCTTATCCCATTTGACTGGATAAGGGTATGTGCTATTTTAGCACGTTTTCAATTTCCCCAATTACCCTTATGGATACTAAAATTAAAGTGACTATCTTTCTATACATATGTTTCTAAATAAATTGTTTTGTATTTATTTATCTAATAATTATGAATACTTTAATTTCATTAAAAAAAATAGAATTATGAATATTTTAATTTGATTAAAAAAATAGAATTACATGAATCATTTCAGTATTATCCAATATACATGAATCATTTCAGTATTATCAAATATATATATATTAGTGAATATATATTGTGCTTCATGTGAACATTAATTACTTATACATAATAAGAAATAAATGTATAGTAAAAAGTGATTGGATTAGATAATGACTATTAAGATAAATATTTTTGTATAATTTTTTTATAAGTGAAATACATAATTCAGTTTTATAAATGATAGAAAACTGATTTTTTTAATTACATATATATATATATATAGGTCTTATAATCATTTTTGTTATTTTTGTTTTACGGTTGTGTTATGACATATTACTCATATTAACTATTCTGATTTCGATACAACACACATAATGTTAAAAAAAAATCTTTCAATTAAATAAAAATTTAAATTCAATAAGAGTTTTAACTTTAGAAAGAAAATATATGTCTGTCATAGTTATAGCCACTATTTATTGAGGCTTCGGTTGCCGACTCTTCTTTCATCAGGTCATCAACTTTCTTGATCTTTCAGTATTGACCAAGCATCAGTCTCATACATGGTCTTACGACTTTGAAATGATATGTGTTTTTGGTAAACAGTGGCCCCAGCCTAGTCACGGTGACCCCCTTTGCGAAAGAGGCACCAAGAATAAATTATGCTTTTTAAAATAGCAAAATTAGAGTGCAAGACTATTCAATCGTGCAAATACATGTAACTATCTTAATGTGTGAGTGACATATGATCATGATCAATTAATGGTGAATATATATATATATACATTTACCTAACGCCAATTCATATAAGCAGGGGCTGGTGGAGGGAGAGAAGAGGGACAGCTTCAACATTCCAGTGTATGCACCGAGCTTGCAAGACTTCAAAGAGGTGGTAGAAGCAGATGGATCTTTCTCAATAGACAATCTTCAGGTGTTCAGAGGTGGGAGCCCACTGGTTGTCGACCAACCCGATGACGCAACTGAGGTTGGTCGAGCCCTTGCCAACAGTTGCCGAAGCGTGTGTGGAGTTCTCGTCGACGCCCACATCGGCGACAAGCTCAGTGATCACCTCTTCCTCCGGCTAGAACGCCGTGCCACCGCCCATGCAAAAGAGCTAATTGAGAAGCTACAGTTCTTTCACATTGTTGCTTCACTTTCCTTCAAATCATCATGATTATATTAATTAGTTAATGATCGTCATGCAGCACTGCTTTAGTTAGTTTTATATAAATCTGTAATGTGTGTGTGTGTGTGTGTGTGTGTTTTCAGTAGAACTAATCATAAACCATTGTAGCTATGTAGTTATTTGTGTCTTCTTGGTATTTGTTTAATTAGTACGTAGCTTCATTAATTCTTGTTTCTTTTAGAAATGCTAGTCATGTTGTACGTAGTATAATTTGAGATTCAGAAGAACTTGGGTCTTCTTGTACATGATGACATGCATACGCTAGCAGAGCTTGTGAAATGTGAAATATTTCTTGTAAGATTTAATCTGGTCAATGATACCTGCTGTTATATTGGTCAGGGAGGATCAGGGACTTCTTGTTTTGGGTTCTTCTTAATCTGCACTTTTTCTCCTTTTCAGTGACCCAATTTTCTGTTGTGTAAGTCATCTGGTCCTACACTTTCATAAAGGAAAAACCTTTTCTTTCTCTATTTAATTGAATCAAGTTAAGAAATGAAAAAAAAAAAATGTCAGAGCACCACATGGCCCACCACTAATTGATCCTATATATTCAATAGATTCCAAACTAAATAGAAGTTTTGTACATCAGGATTTCCCTCTCACAGTGACCCAAAGATATATTTGTGTGCAGTACTGAGATCAAAAGATGTTATCCAGAGACACTGCAAGAGCATTAATTCCCACCACCCTCTAGACCAAGCCAAGAATAACAACATACAGATTTCACTCAATGCCTCCATAAAGTTGGAGTAGGGTAAATTTACAATAGGACTGATACCACTTTAATTTGAAGTTAATTTAATTTCATGACCATTTTTTTATTTGATTTGAGGATATAGGCAAATATCCATATTTGCAGGAGACTCTTATTAATTACTTCCAATCATCATTGGACTTTCTATCGCCAGTAGTGCTACATTGACATTAGTGCCTAAAACAATGTCAACCATGGATGTCACTTGAGCATTTCCCACTACTAATTACCTCTTCGGGGTCAAACAAGATTATGTCAGATTCTTTGGGCATCCTAAAGCTGACTTTCTTCTTTATCAACCTCCCACTTTGGCTTCTACTTAGTGACGATGAGGCTACCAGTGAGTGATCTTCCTTGTAATGTTGTTGCTCTGTGATTAATGGGTCAGATTTAACAAGAGCACGAATGACTCTGCTTGTACCAGCAGATGGATGAACCCTGCTGGAACTACTGGAACAGTAGTTTCTAAAAACATGAAGTTCACCACCTCTTATGCTATAGTCTTTCTTCACCCCTGGAGAAGCCAAGAGACAGTCTTCTAGAGTTGACTTCTTCTGAGAGTACTGCAATTCTCTCTTCTTGCTCTTCTTCTTCTTCTTCTTCTCCTGTTGCTGCTTCTGACTCTTCATCGTATCTGTGTCGGCACCATCTTCCTTTGGCAGTCTCCTGAAACTGCACAAACTTGCTCCCATGTTCTTGAAATTGATCAAAGATCATGAAAAAAACATCTTGAGAAACAAATTGGGTTAGTGTTTTAAAGATGGTTTATAAAGAGAGATGGACGGAAAGGACTAGGAGAGAGCATCAATGAATCTATGGACAACTTAGTGATTATCAGTAGCATTGGAGATTAAATGCAATCTTAATTTATTGAGATTTTGACAAGTTTGGTGATGAAAGCAAAGAAGGCAGAGATACAGTGACTTCTTTGGTATCCACCAAGGAATTTCTGTGCATCAACAAGTGTCTCAATTGATGATTCAAGAGAGCACAATTGTTTTAAAAAAATAAGTTCACTGATCACGTAAGATACCAACTAGAGACACAGGACCTGGTGCTATGATAAGTACTGTTTTGATTCATTATCTTTCTTTAAAAGTCAATAACTAGCTTTGGAATTAATATAGGAGCATATGTGTGTATCATTGGCTTACTGATCTAATGATAGTATTAATGATAATAATAACAATAATAATAATCATTGATTGTGCAATATGATTGCGGAACGGTTAATTTTACATAATTCTGGAATCTAATAATTGATGTTAAATTTCCATTCCAAGTATTAATTTATTACAAATACAGGCACCGAAATAATAATCCCCTACCAACTATAAATTTGCTCAGTAGATAAAATATAAGTTTTCACCCGTAATTAATATTTATACCAAGGCCTTTTTAATGGAAAAATCTATACCTAGCCTCAGACATTGAAGGACAATATTAGATATATTAATTAAAAAAAAAATCCTACATGTCTAATAAAGTTACATTAGTAAGAATGGCAATAAGCCAGGGAATGTATATATATATATATATTAGTTATATTTGTCCACGCTCATTCGTCTTCATCTAATAGTTGTGAAGAAAATGTACCAAATTGCATAACAATACAACCATAAGTTGAATAAGCATTTCCTTAAATATAAAACTAGGGCCTTCACATCCTTCGTGCCAGAGGCAAAACGGAGATTGTCTTCCTCTTCGCAGTCTGCATGGTAGTCCTCAACTTTGTAGAGAAATAATAAATTGAAATACTAAGTATAAAAGAAATAAACATTTTTCATCAAATTTATAAATGAGATATGTGACTTAAAACTATGAAAAACTTATAAGGGAAAAAAAATTGGTCCAAACGCCAATGTAAAATATAGTGCACTAAGTCCTCTCTACTTCTCACTTAACATACATTCCTCCCCCGACTTCAAAATAATCTATGTAGTAATATCACATACATAACACTCACCAGGCTACTAACTTTTCCCTTGCTCAGTTTATTGTCACGGTGTAGTTGGAATTGCATCAGTACCTGACACATGAGACGACGCATCTTCTTTGGATATGGCAACATAGTTTACAGGGGCTACTGGCCTAATGTTACTGTCCCTTTTCCCTTCTTTAGTGGTTGATCTGACACCGTTATTGCTGCTTTGAAGAGCATTAAGCGATAACCGCCTGCTTGGAGTGCCATTGGATCCACCTCCATTGGCACGTGGGCCAACCACTTTCTTTGGACCAAGAGGTCTTCCGGGACTTGGCCTTGATCCAAACAGGGTTTCCTGTTCTGTGGTCAGTTGCTCATGGAACTTCTTCTGGTCCTGAGTATGATTATGGCATATTGTCACTTGCCTTAAATTTGACAAATAATCAACTAGGGAATGCTAGGGATGACATTAAAACTCACTCTCATTCTGCGCTTCTCTTCTTCTCTGTCGTGCCTTAACATTGCATACTCATCCAGCATTGCAAGGAGAGGAACTCCATCATAGACAAATGACATGCCACGATCTTCCTCCCATGTCCGAGTCTTAGCAACCAGAGTGTCCACAAGAGCTTCAAGGAAAGACAAATGAATCTTTAATCCAGTTTTGCTAATATTAGTATATGACTTAGTAAATATCATATAAGCATATCAAATAGGACATGCTAACAGTTGCTTAGAAACTGCAGCATGTATAATCATTTTATTAAGCAGTATACACCTCAATCACCCTTTCATTCAACACTTTTTAAGTGTCACAGTAGCATAATAAATGCATTTGCAGTAGTCATTTTCTTATTAAATACTAATCTTGTGTAAGACCAATATTTTATTTGAAATGTGAACCAAATATAAACAAGACTTATATTCTATTTTTTTGGTGAAATTGTTTTGTGGCGATCTTTTCATTTACAAGTATAGCAGAACAATTTCAATTTCAAAGGCACCTGGAATTTTGTTCACCAAGATGCGGGCTTTCTCAGCACGCTTGAGATTTAAGTGTGCACCTCTACTGGAGTTGTACCTGTTCTCATCCTGAATCAGAAATCACACATTAGACTCGAAAAGCTACACATGGATGCTCAAATGACGGAGCAGGTTATATGTTTGACAAAATCCAATGCTTTTATGGCTTTTTTATTCCCTTTGACATAGTTCCAAAATCGCTACTGACTGAAGCAAAACATGAAAAACATGCATGTTGGCCGTCAATTACTGTCACAAACCTGTGGTGCACAGCAGCACAATCATGACCAAAGTCCCATAGGGAGGCACTTTATAAATGTCAAGCCAGGATGTCCCTATGTGCTAACTTTAACTAGATCATGCAACATATATGATGCGTATGAACTTCTTGATCTATAGATCTGCATTACGTCTTACAAAGCAGGCTACAAGCAAACAAATACTGATGAGCAAAATAAATAATACAGACCCTATTATAGTCTTCAAGCCAACTCTCTTCTTCACAAGCTGACATCCATTTCTCAACCTTATCCAATATTTCTTTTCTACTGAGTGCCTCATCTTTAGCTTTTTCTATCTGATTGTCCATGTCAGCCAATAATTCAGAAGGTTCAACATTCCCTGAATCAATAAGAGCCATTATTTTTTCTCGAGCAGCATCTGGATCAATCTCTACATGAGCACGGGCATATATCTCTTCAAGCTCAGCTTGTTTCTTAAAGGCAATTTCCTTCATCCTGCTGGATTTTAGCTGATCAAGCCTTTCAACCTCCACCTCAGCCTTCATAAAGAAGTGCCAGAAACTAGGGTAAAATTAACATAGTGACCACTAGAGCGTAAATATAATTATTACCAGTCTTTACTAACCTGCTCGATCAGATCCAGGGCAAGGGCCCCTGGGATTGTGACCTCATCCACAGAAGCTGACATGTTACAGGTGACATGATCAAACAAACTCCGCTCCTCAAAGGGGGTATCCATAAGATTCCACAGGTCAGACAGCTGTGCTGCAAGCTCTTGAAGCTGAAAAGAGGTTTATCAGCATAATTATTTCTTAGGGCTCTTGAACTTATTTAATGTACAAACATGATAAAATAATACGATTTCTACAGTTGATATTCATCATATACCAAGAAGCACAAAATTACATGTCTCGTTTGAAAGGGATGGGGAAGGCAAAAAATCTCTCCGACATAATTACATCGTACCAGAGGTTTACATTGTCAGGAATAACATCATTGTGATGATCACTATTTAAGATACCAACTATTTATGAAATGTATATCCAACAAAAAATAAATAAAAATAATTAGATGCAAATGGTGGAATAGATGGTGCTGAAACTTTCTACTTGCCGCCAATGTCAAATAGATAAACCTTTAAGATAATATCTCCATTCTAAGGAGATTGATCAACAACAAATCAGCACTTAGTTTAGTTGCATGTTAAACCTACTAGTTGATGCAAGTATTGGATAACTTAACTCTCAACAAATTTTTGTAGCAAAAGATTTTATTATTTTTGTAATCTACATCAAAGGATGTTCAAATCAATCACTGTTACTCCCAGAGGTGGGTATCATGTTGGAGTACCAATCATTAAAGTTAGCCTCAACACACTTTTAAGTATCATACAAGAATCGATATATTTCAACATTTGTAATCCAATGAAAAGGAGAAACTTGAAATGAAAATCTGATCCAAACATTTAGCCATTACTTAATCTGAAATTTACTAATATTTCTTACACTTGAAAAAAAAAAAAAGAACCTAGTATGTTTAGCATCAATGTCGATATGATGAGAGGAAATCTAACTCCACAATTCAATTGTCCAACAAGCTCTCCTGCACGATGCTACCCCATGGAAGGAGCAAACAGTGCATACCAATCAGTTGCCCCGAATAAGATACACATTTGCAGAAAAAGAGAGCACCACTGAGAAATACACAACAGATGCATCATTCCTTTGGGAAGAAAGATCATTTGTAGGACAGAATGACGTATACCATTTATTTTTCATGTATAGTCTATGAAATTCTGAAGTTGACAACATTCACTCATATATTCATGATACAAAGGCAAAGAAACTGAATAGAAAGGAGTTTGGCAGTTTTCAACAGACTTAAAAACCAAGATTTGAAATACTAAGAGAAATACCTTCTGCAGCCTCTGCTTCTTATCTTCTTTTAGAGACAGCACTGTTTTGGCAAGCTTGGACAAGGTGTCGTTGCTAATGCTTTTGGATTGTACACCAACAGAGTCATTTAAGCTAGGGTGAACTTCAGTAATTGTACTAAAGAAATCCATCCCCAAGACTGCACATAAGTCATGCACAGTACTAACAAAGTCAAGGACCTTGTGTAATCTGTCACTCTGTTGAAACATCAATGTCAATTAGAATGCCAATATGAAGAGAATGGAAGCTTTGACAGATTTCTAACCTAGCCTTAACAAAAACAATTTATATGTTACAATCAAGCTACCATCATTACCTTCTCTCTCTGAAGTTCTTGAAGTTGAGAGTGAAATTCATCCAACTTATTCATAGATAAGTCAGTCTCATCAACCGTAGGTGCTCCCACTGGTTCACTAAGTTTCAAGTTCCCAGCAATTTCTCCACAAATTTTTTGAATTTGTGACTGCACATCAGCAAACTCTTTTTTCCTCTCCTCTTTCTGTTCCCATAGCTGTTCAAGTTCTGGTGTTATTGCTGCAAGTTGCTCTTTGATTGTCCCTGTTGACTTGTCAGGCTGCAAAACAACAAAATCATATTCGTGAGGGGATGCACATAATAATTTGAAGTTTATCAATCATAGGAATAAATGACGTCCCACTCACCACAACAAAAGTTTCCTCCCCAAGAGCCAAGACAAGACTAGACAGTTCTGACTTAGCATCTGCTAGAGCTTGAAGAAGGTGTGCCCTTGATTTTGCAGCCTGATCTACTTTTCTCTTGTAAACATCCAAGCACTCCTGTTCTAATTGAAGCAGCATCTTGTCCCGTTCCTCATCACTCTCACCAACCTCATCCCATATTTGCTGTAATTAGAGTTGCAATCATCAATAAAAGTTTGCTAAGATCTTCGGCAGATAACATAAAGAATAATGATAAGTGTGCATGATTTAGCACACAGCCACATAAATGTAGGTAGGGTGTTCTTGAGCCATGTAATGATGCATGGTCGAGGACAACATTCAATGTATATAATTGGTTGTGCTCTGAAATTGTGCACTAAAATAATGTGCTGAAACGGCACTAACCTTAACATAAAGGAATTGAAAAAGGAGGAAGATCAACAGCCGTAAAATTCTTACCTGTAATTGCTGCAGTAAAGAACCACATGTAGTTTCTCCAAGAAGTGGATTCTGAGCATCTGTGATGGCCATCAGAACTTCGTGGAATTCAGAAAGTCGCCTGCAGGATAAAGTGGGTTAGGGATATACCCTCGAACATTTGCACAGAAGAAACTATTAAAATGTAATTCACAGGTCTCATTACCTTCCAAACGTAGCTCTGCCACACTAAAAAAGCATACAAACCAAACCTGCAGTCATTCAACAATAGAAACACCGGAAAACACAAACAATAAGTAAGATTAAGGATGTTGTTATGTGAAATGCAGATAGAGCACAAGTATATAGTTGGGGCATTGTTCAGAAACAAATGCATACAGAGTACAAGTAAGTAACAATATCATTCCATATAATCATAAGAAAATTACTAACAGCATAATTGGCACCTTCCAACCCCAAAACTAGTATTTTTAGCAAAAATGACAGAAGCAGGAGCACGAAATCCTCCTAATTCTTACAACTTCTCCACAAAAAAAATTGAGCTTTATAATCAAGATCTCACAATTACAATTCTTCATAAAGAGAATGACGCATCTTAAAGCAACACTAGTAGCTTTCAACTCGCCGAAAAAACCAAACCTCTTTTATCTGAACCAAAACCACTCGAAATACGAAAATTCACACACTCGGCAACAAAAAAATAATACCATCTGAACCACCGAAAGCTCAACAAAACTACACGGATAACGAGATCAACCACTCAAAACAAGTTCACAGCTACATTTTCGCCTTACAGACCACATCACATGCCATTTTCCACCATTAAAACCCTCCGGAACCCTCACTTCTACGAAACCACCACTTATCCCACCTGAACCACCTCCACATTGCAGTGCAAACCCGTGATCTCCTCATTTCTCTCGAAAAAAACCATTGCGATCGGTTAAAAAAACACCGGCATTCAATTACAGATCACGAGCGACCTACTCAAAATCCGCGGATCCACATTTCATAACAAGCAAGACCAGTATCAGAATCGGAAATGACAATCGAAAACTCACCTAGTGATCGCCTTTTGAACCCCAGATTTCTGAAACTTTCTCCTCTGGTCTTAGATCTGAACTCTCTCTCTCTCACACACACACTATCCGTTCTTCTCTCCTCAGTGTTCGAGCTGTAAGCAAGAGTCGAAGAACTTGTCGGACTAAAGACACCAGAAGAAAAGTGATGCAGTACAAGCGGGTCCTTTTTAAATACGGATTATTTACTAATTTTGCGATAATCACGATATTCTCTTGGTTAATCTCTGATTATGAAATAGTAAATGACGAAAGTAGCTCGATAAGTTGGCTGATATTACCTTTTAGACACTTGGTTTGACTGGACTGGTTATCATCATTGCCCACGACGAGAAAATATAGCAAGTGTACTAATGATGCTACGCTCCCGGGTGCTCGTTAATTAGATCGTTAAGCTACTTGAAATAACAAGAGGTCTTTGGTGTGTGTGTTCATGCCAGGTGTTATGATTCTATTGGTGAACATCCGAGGTCCAATCCGGATTGAAATCATCAAAGCTACTTGTGATAACTTTGAAGGGTGAGGACCACTTCTCAAGACCTGCGCTCCAGAATTCTTCCCTACTGATGATGGCATTTTTACCCTTTACAGTTGGCACTAGAAGTGGGGTCGTCCATCAGGTAAGGGCATCTGCAATGCATGAGCTCAATAAACCATCCACCTCATCACTTTTATCATCCACATCATCCATTCATTAAACTTTCACTCATTAAACTCTCACCTACAATGCTAAC
>JAJIYU010011557.1:0-15237 GCA_030144865.1 Tinospora cordifolia
ATTAATTGAGTTTATGAATTTCAGTTATTTCTTATACTATTGTCTTATTAAATTCTTAATTTTAAGTTATGTACGGTTAAATACGATCAAGGCATGAAATGACTGAAATAGGAAGTCAAGTGTGCGTCGCTTGTAATGTAACACCGGCCCGGCCCGCCGTTTGGTTTAGTCCACCTTCAAGAGAATGGTGGCCGTGTCTAATGCTAAATGATACGGGGGTTGGGGTGTTACAATTTTTAGGAATTTTTTCTCAATGAATTTTATTTCATTAATAGTTCTTTGTTAACAAAATTATGAGGTATTACAACCCGTCCTCGTTAGAAAAGTTTACCCTCGAAATTTGTACATGTTTAGGAGTTCCTAGTGAACAGATGCGGGTACTTAGTCTTCATTTCACTTTCCAGCTTCCAGGTAGCTTCTTCCAGTCCATTATGCTTCCACAGTACTTTAATTAAGGGAATATCCTTAGTTCTCAGATTCTACACTTTGTGATCATGGATTCTAACCGTAGTTTCCTCGTAGGTAGCATCATCTTGAATGTTCATTTCCTCCCAGTGGATGATGTGAGAAGGGTCAAGTTTGTACTTTCTCAACATTTAGACATGGAATATGTAATGAGTTGAAGCCATCCGGCTTGGTAAATCCAACTCGTAAGCACATTCTTCGATCCTTCTAAGTATTTCCAAGGGACCTAAATCTCGGAGGTAACCTCCCATTGAATCCAAACCTTTTGATACCCTTCTAAGGGCTGACTCTCAGAAATACTTTGTCCCTAACTTGGAACTCTAGTGGTCTTCTCCTCTTGTCTGCATAACTCTTATGACGACCCTGTGCAGTAGTCAGTCTCCTCTGTATCAACTTGACTTGGTTGTTCATTTCTTCTACCAAGTCTGGCCCAGTTAATACATGATCTTCAAGCTCAGCACAACAGGTAGGTGATCTGCAAGGTCTCCCATAGAGGGCCTCGAATGGAGCCATCTTTATGCTTGCCTAGTAACTGTTGTTATAGGCAAACTCCACCAGATGTAAATACTTGCTCCAGTTCCCCTTGAAGTCTAAAACATAAGACCTCAACATGTCCTCTAAAATTTGGATAACTCTCTCAGATTGACCATCCGTTTGAGGGTGAAATGTTGTACTCATGGCGAGCTTAGTAACCATCTCCTTCTATAGACTCTCCCAGAACTGTGAAGTGAAGTGAGAGTCTCTGTCAGACACAATAGTCTTGGGTACACCATGCTGCCTTACTATCTCTTTCACATATAGTTCTCCCAGCTTACTGACTTGGTCTGTTGATCTGATTGGCGGGAAATGAGCCACTTTGGTGAGACGATCCACAATAATCTAAATAGTGTCTTCTCTTTTTTGGTTTCTGGGTAAACTACTGACAAAGTCCATGGCAATGTTATCCCACTTCCATTCTGGGATAGGGAGTGGTTGTAACATTCCAGAGGGTTTTCGGTGTTCTGCTTTCACTTGTTGACATGTTAAGCACTTAGAGACATAATTAGCCACGTCCCTCTTCATTCCCCTCCACCAGTAGGATTTCCTAAGGTTCCGTTACATCTTGTCCCCTCCTGGGTTCATGTTATACTTAGTCTGATGAGCTTCATCAAGTATAATTTGCTTACTCTACCCATTCTGACGTACACATATCCTTTCTCTAAGCCTTAGGATATTCTTAGCATCTAACCTAAAGTTAGTATGCTTGCCTTGTGTAACTCCTTCGATCAAATTGGTAATCCATTTATCTTGTCTTTGTTCATGTTTGATCTGGTTGACAAGACATAGTGTAGAGGCAGGCTTGTTTTTTCATTTAGAGTCACACCTAACCTAAAATCATCAATCAACCGGTACATCTGGCCTTTCTCTTCCTCCTGTTTGTGGAACTTCCTACTCAAGGTTTTAGCCACTACATTGGCCTTCCCTGGATGGTAGTGTAATTGAAAATCATAGTCATTCAAGAACTCCATCCATCTCCGTTGCCCGAAGTTCAACTCCTTCTGGGTGTATATGTACTTTAAGCTCTTGTGATCTGAAAATAGATCAAATTTCTCACTATAAAGGTAGTGTCTCCAAATCTTCAGGGCAAACACAATGGCCGCTAATTCTAGGTCGTGAATAGGGTAATTCCTCTCATGGACCTTTAGTTGTCACGAAGCATAAGCGACTACTTGTTTTTCCTGCATTAACACTGCTCCCAGTCTATTTAGCGAAGCATCAGTATAGAGGGTATAGGTAACACCATGGGTTGGAGTAACTAGGATAGGGGCCATAGTCAATCTTTTCTTCAGTTCTTGGAATGATTGTTCACACTTCTCATTCCAATCGAACTTGATTCCCTTCCTAGTTAGCTTGGTCATGGGTTCTGTATTTTGGAAAAATCTTGGATGAACCTTCTGTAGTACCTAGCTAGACCTAAGAAGCTCCTGATCTCTGTAACTGTCTTGGGTTGCTTCCAATTCATAATCGCTTCCACCTTATCTGGATCTACAGAGATGCCTTCTGCTGACACCACATGACCAAGGAACATGACCATCCTCATCCTGAACTCACACTTGCTAAACTTGGCATATAATTTATGCCTTTTAAGTATCTCCAACACTATTTGCAAGTGTTCTGAGTGTTTAGCCTCTGACTTGGAGTAGATTAGGATGTCATGTACAAATACCACCACAAACTAGTCGAGATATTGTCTCAACACTAGGTTCATGAAGTCCATGAATGTTGCTGGGGCATTGGTCAAACCAAATGGCATCACGGTGAACTCGAAGTGTCCATATCTTGTCTTGAAGGCGGTCTTGTATATGTCGGACTCTCTGATTCTTAGCTGGTGATAACCTGACCTAAGATCAATCTTTGAGAAATGAGTGGCTCTTCTTAATTGATCAAATAGGTCATCAATCCTTGGTAGAGGGTATTTATTCTTCACCGTGGTTTTGTTTAATTTTCGATAAGTGAAATAAAGTTTCATAGAACCATCCTTCTTCTTCACGAACAACACTGGAGCTCCCCAAGGTGATTCGCTCGGCTTGATGAACCCTTTCTCCTAGAGTTCATCGAGTTGTGACTTTAACTCAATCAGTTCCACTAGTGCCATTCAATAAGGAGGTATGGCTACAGGGTTGGTTACAGGGTGAAGTTCAATCTTGAATTCTATCTCTCTAGTAGGCGATAATCCAGGTAAGTCATCTAGAAACACCACCTCGTACTCACTAACCACTGCTAGGTCTTTTATCCTCTTCAGTTCCATAGTCTCTTTTTCAGAAAGTTCCTCAAACTCATTTTTCTACCTTAGGCAGGTCAACATGGCTATGGTTGGACTCCTTGGTAGTTTTTGCATATCTCCATTAATTTATAGGTTTTTCCAAAAGGTAGGGTTATGGTCACTTGTCTCTTAGGACAATCTATCTGGGCTTGGTACCGGTCTAACCAATCCATCCCCAAGATCACATCATATCCATAGAAAGGTAAGGTACATTAGTCAACTGTTAAGAGTTTATCCCCAAACCTTAGGTCACAACTATACATTCTTTTTGAAGTCATTGTGATCCCTATTGGTGTGGACACATTCAAAGTTATAGGTAGTGTTTTTGTCACAAGTTGTAACCTATCAGCTACTTTTCAGGAACAAAGAATTTAGAGGCACCCGAGTCACACAATAGTTTCATAGCAACATTGAATAATAGGAACGTACCTTCCACTACAGGGACCTAGTCTTCTTGAGCCTCAACCGTGAACACTCTAACCTGGTTCTGACCACGACCTTGGTTTTGCCCCTGATTGGCATTCTGGTTCTGTCTGGCTTGAGGACACCATTCTGACCTCCTCTCTGGGTGTTCTGTTGTTGTTGTTGTTGTTGGGGAGCCTGAGCTGATGCTGTTGGGCAGTTTTTAGCAAGATGACCCCTCTGTCTGCATACAAAGCACAATCCTAGTCTCTTAGCCTACTCACTTGCCTCATCCTTGTTCCATCCCTGTTTTTGTGGTGCATTCCCACCATTCTTACTTTTCTTCTAAGCCCCTTGGTTATTTTCATTCCCAGGCCTCTTGTTCTTTCCCCTCAACTTTTTTCCAAGTTGATTTCCTGCTCTAGAGTTAAGGCCTTTTCCATGACGTCCTTGTAAGTTTTTAGGCCCAAAGTTTTCATTATGTTTCAAATCTCCATCTTGAGACACTGTGCGAACTGGTTGGCCTTCCTTTTCTCCTCCATGATCAGATCTGGTGAGAATTTGGCCAATTCTATAACCTTCTTCTCATATTCAGCTATAGTCATGTCCTTTTGATTTAGTCGAACAAAGTCCTCTTGTAGCTTTCTCAAGGTTGCTTCTGGAAAAAACTTCTCATAAAAGATCGTTGTGAAGTTTTCCTAGCTCATGGCATCAACATTTGTATTAGGGTCCATCCTCATCATTCGCCACCAACTCCTGGCTAGTCCCTTGAAGTGGTGCATGGCCAGTGCCACCCGTCATGACCCAGTTGCCTTGAGCACGTTGAGAATCTCCCCCATCTCTTGGTACCAGTGGTTTGTCGAGATGTTGTCTGTAGTACCATCAAATGAAGGGGGATGGAGCTTTTGTAGCTCAATCAGCATTTTCTTCTGCTTCTTATCCTCCAATCCCTCCTGAGGCCTCTGATATTTGGGATTTTGGATCACAGGTGCTAGCTGTCGGACCTGGTTATGTTTAGGTACTTGAGGCTATGGTGCCACTTGCGGGATTATCTATGGAAGTGCCCGCAATAGTTGATCCAGCACCTTCTGCGACATCTCATTCATCATGGCCTCCATTTAACGCATTGTCAGTATTTGCCTCGTCAGATGTGCATACTATCATGACTCTAGATTCATGTCTCTAGGTTCTCGATTTGTTTAGTGGCCTAAAGGTTTTTCTTCTAGGTTCTTTTCATGCATGGGTACAGGATTTGGTCTCAAACCAATAAACAGTAAAGCATGCATATCACACAATCATACAATCACGCTAGCACAACAAGGTTCCAAGCTTCCACCTAAGCTTCCAAGTTCAAGTGTCCCATACCACTCTACCCCTTCTACATAGGCTTTCACTCAAAACAGAGTCACACCCAGACAATTTCGCAAATTGCTCGATAACTAAGGTTCCCGAGCCCACATTACTCCACCATCCCATATCAGCGAGCATAGAGAAACCCGTTCTGCCAGAGTTACCGATCATTTGCCACACATGGTCCATCATTCTCCGAGTTTAGGCTTCCTCCATACCACTGAATTCCTATGCATCTCATACTACAGAGAAACCGAAAGATACGGAAGCTTCCTAGTCTCGTTTCCTAATCAAACAAGTTTCTGTTTTCACATAAGTTTTCGTCTCTAGCCTATATCCTAGAATTTTATGCTTTTGATCCATTGTGCCACCCCCTGGCTACACCACGTTTCTACTTGGGGTCTTTCTCCGGACCTAGGGTTCAATCTGGTTGACTCACAACCTCTGTCTAGTCTAGATACCACATTTGGCATCTTTTTGGACTTCTATTCACTTTCTTACCCTAATTTTCCACCTTCTAATTTTTTTTATAGAAAATAAGAATGTTCTTCAACTCTGACTACTCATATAAGCTGGTGGGATAACCTCCAGATTGGGCGGTGAGACCGAGGTTTGCTTAGCAGCCGCACTTTCTAGGACGAGAAAACCTACCTCCCTTTCAATGTTTAGCTTTACTCGGGACAAGGCTTACCCACTATCAGCTCAACTTGTAGTCTTTGTATCCAAACAAAAAATTTCAAAATATATTTTTCCTTTTTGAAGACACTTTCTAAAACATTTTTTAAAAATAGAAGGTAGGGCACTAAAATTTTAATTCAATGTGAAGTCCTAATTTGGATTTCTGATTCTCGTCAAGCAACTAATGATTGACTTTCTATTTCTAGCCTAATCAACACATGTTTAGGCTTGACTTTCTATTTTTAACCCAAGGCACCTAAAGCCTATGCTCTGATACCACACTTGCAACACCCCAACCCCCACATTCATTGAGCATTGGACATAACAACTATTCTTTGACAGCGGGTTTAACCATTTGGCGGGTCGAGCCGGTGTTACTTTACAAGTGAGAAACACTTGAATTTCTATTTTTCAATACCTCATGCCTTATAATACATTCAAGAATACAAATATTATTCAATAAAATCAAGGTAATTAAAGATAAAGAAAAATTCAACTTCTTTATTCATAAAAAGAAAGTATATAACTTTATAATGTAAACTATTACATTGTTGATCAAAAAAACTTCATAACCTCTGAAGTAAAATAAAATTTCAGTAGAAGGCTTATTCAAAATTGGGCAACATGCCCTTACATTAAAAAGAAACTTTAAGAAAATAGAAACTTGGTAAAATTCAAATTCCATGTCTTCATAATTTAATTTCTTGAAAAAGAAGAGGAAGGGGTGAGCACAAAGCTCAGTGGATCTTTTTCAAACAACCATTTTTCAAATTTAAACCAATAGCACATTCATATTTCAAAGACTTGCATACATTAGGCAATTCAAACAACATTTTTGTTTAAAGTTGAGATTTTAGACCAAAAGGGCTTTTAAACCCTTGATGTTCTTAACAAAATACCTCCTTAGAGTGCAATATAGTTTTTCTTAGCCAATTTCATTAGACTTTTGGACTTCCAAGGAACCTAACCACCAACCAAGTACTTTGGTCTTAAAACCATATGAACTAATTATATGAAAAGAACATCCATAATAACCCACATGTTTACTATGATGGTACGTGTTTATTTTCACCATCTTCTTTTATTAATTCTTGAACCATCAATTAAACTTCAAAAGATGAAACTAATATCAATAAAATTTAGACTATAAGCATTATAGAAATCAAATCATGGAACATTCATAATCATACATCATTCCTTAAAATAAAACCTAAGCATGATACTAAACATAGCATGATCACTATGAATGCATAAATTCGAACAAGAATCGAATATGAAACTAAAATATATTTTAGAATACTAGAACTGAAATTATTTTAATTTCAAAAACCAAACAATGAACATGCTAGTAATTCGAATAAGAAAAAGGGATGTTAGAAAAATCACTTGCACCTTAAATACGCCTCTTTTGTACACCTCTGAAATCTGGTAGAGTTTCATTACTTCAAAGCTTCCAACACTCAAGAACTCTCAAGAACACTCAAGAACAGTTCAAGATTACTCAAGAAGTTAGGGGATTGTCAAGAAGAAGGCTAGAGAGAGTCAAGAAGGACCAGTATGCTCTTGATTTGGGATGAAAACAATAAGAGCATTAGGGATCCTTTATATTTAGTTTAAGATGGCGTAGATTGGTAAGTTTTTGGTATTCTTCTTCTAGGAAACTTGCTAATAATTCAAATTTTCATGCCCCCCAAGTATAGGAAATTAGCAAGTGTGTCTGAAAAATTTAGAAACACAATTTTTTTATTTTTAGAATTTTTTTTGGATTTGTTTCAGATTTTTTCCGTTATTTTCTCAATTTTTAATCGAAGCATGATTTTTGGCCGTTGATGATCCTCGATCGCAGAACTCATATCACGGTCAAGATTAACGAATTCGTCGTGGGTCGTCGGGTTGTCTTCAAATTCATCGATGTATCTGATCTAATCTGGACCATTGGATTTCCTCGAACGCAGCATACCATTTACGATCATCAAAGTGGCTTTGATCTTCACTGTCAGATGAGCCTTGAATGCAACACCATTAGCGATCGATCGAAAACGTATCAAATCTAAGCCATCAAATTGTCTTTGAGCACAACATTGTTCGCGATTAACAATGTGGCGTTGGTCTTCATTGTCAGATGCACCTCGAGCGCAACACCAAATAATCATCCTACCGTGAGCACGAATCCTGGCCGTTGGATGGTCATCGATTGTAGTGTTTGGATCTGGTTTGCAATCAACGAAAGTTATCTCGATCGTTAGATCAGGCCGATTGATTCTGGGCCGTTGGATTTTAATGATATGGTTCTCCTGAGCGTTGTTTTGGCTTTGATTTCATTCGTTGGTTCAGACAGATCGAGTTTGGACCATCGGATGCAGTTTCTAATTACCAAATTTGCTTTTTAAGGTTGCTATTATCCAAAAATTGCTAATTACACACTTTCTAATTGATGTAAACATGATTTTTGCACATATCCTTCCATCTTATTGACTTGCTAATATTTTTTCCCTTTCTATTTCTTTAATATTGAATTTATTTTATTTATTTATTTATTTTTAATATTGCCATTAATTAATAATTTATGTTTTTTATATTATTTTTCATTTCTTCATTTCTATGTATTTATCACCTATTTTTATTTTTAGAGGGTACAAGTAATTATATAATTCACTCTATTTACTTTATATTGGATAATTAATTCCATAATTACATAATTATAAATTAATTAATTAATATTTGATAATTCCACTAACCTTATATCATTACTTAGATCATCTTGATACTAAGGTTTGATTTGCCTCCAATATTTTTAGGATTTTTTTCTCAATGAATTTTATTTCATTAATAGTTCTTTGTTGACAAAATTATGAGGTATTACATCCAAGTATTTTGTGCTACGCCCAATACGCACAGTACGACAAACCATATACCCATGGTATATGTAAAGAATGCCCATAGTATTTCTTCGGGTCACTATGATAGTATGTGGTTCTTAATCTCAACTTCTTTCATTTAGTTCTAATGATCATGAAACATAAATAAAATCAATAAATTCAGTATGTTCAACATATAAACATCAAGCATGACTACTCTTCATAAAATAAGCCTAATCATACATGATCTAAGCATGGTATGGCTTCATGATCAAGTAAACATGTCATAAATGTGAAACTGAAAATTAAATCATGTTATGCATACGAAAAAAAAATTTAAATGTGCATGAACATGGTACTAAACTAAAACAGTGAAGTGGAGGTTCTAGAAATCACTTCCACCTTAGTCTGAAATACACTGAAATTCTGACAGCACTTCAACATGTTCAAACCCTCCATAACACTCAAGAACTGAGTTATTCACACTCAAAAACACTCAAGAATTGCAAAGAGGTGCCAAGAGAGAGGCTAGAAAAAATAAGAGGGATCTTATTAGCTCTAGCTTTGTGATGAAGATAATGAGAGCACAGGGGGCCTTTATGTAGAGTTTAAAGGGGCTAGGGGGGACAGTTTGGCATGTGCTCAAATAGCAATTTTCCTTCTCTTTATTATGACGTTTGGAATGTTTGTGTGTGTGTGCACATGGTTTGGGCAAGTGGGCACATCAGGGTTTCCTATTCATGTGTGAGCACAAGATTTGAACCTTATTTGATTTCTTATTTCTAGTGTGAACACAAAGTGGTTTGGACCACTTGTTTATCTTGTTTTGAACGTCCATATGGGGTGATCTTGTGAGCAAGGATACTTTCCTAGCTTATTTCTTTATTTGGGCATCAAGTATATCACAAGATCAAGAGTCTTTCTTATTTTTTGCATTTCCTCTCTTTTATGTCCAACCTATTAGAAATCTTTCCTTTTTTTTTGTGAGCATAATCTAGACCATGGGACCACTTTCCCTCATAGTTTCCTCCTTTTGTACCTCAACCAATGGGCAAAAAAACATTCTATTATATTTTTTCTTGTGATCACCCTTGGCCAAGACAACCTTCTCATGTGTGAATTAAGTGGGACATCATGCACAAGCAAGCAAATCTTCTATTCTTGGATTTGGTGTACAATATCATGCATGGTGCACACAAGATCATCCTTAGAGTTTCTAATTTGGGTTGTCTTTGCTTGTGGCACACAAGATGGGGTTAGATAGGGCATTTTGGTTCATATGAGACATCTTAGTGTGTATAGGAATTGGTACACATGATCATGACACATTTGGGACTTTTATTTTCTCTTTTGAACACACATGAGCCTATTTCTAATTTGATTTTCACTAATGTGGGCTAGTGCACACAACGACTAGGGTTTTCCCACATGTGTGCACAAAGCGTGTAAGGCTAGTTTAGGTACTCTTTATTTTCTTTCCTAACTCCCATTCCACTAAACCATATTAGGCAAATGAAATGAATTTCAGATGCTTGGATCATGTGAGGTTTTCATTCCATTCCATTCCACTTCATTTCTCTTTCTTAATTTTCACTCCCTTGAAAGGTTTTTGAGCAATTAAACTTGCTAATTGATCCCTGAAATGAATTTGGTCTCATTTATCATTTCATTTCATTTTGTACAATTTTTTTAGGGCATTACAAGGTCTTTTGGAGGTTTTGTAATACCCCAAAAGTCTATAAAACCTCCACGTCATTAGTAAATAGTTAAAATGAAATAATTAATTAAATAAATAAGAAAATAATAAAAAAATACTTAAAGATCATGTAGAAGAAGTCTAAATAAATCTAAAATAAAAAAAAATGATATTAATTGGAAAAGCACGAGGAATGGAAAAGAGAAGACACAAAAACCATGACTTCACGAGTTACTGCAGTAATGATATTGATTATCGCGGTAATGATGGGCAAACTCAGAAAATTAGATAAAGGGGTGTTGTTATGGTTACCACGGTCTGTGACTACGATAATTCTAGATTATCGAAGTAATGCATTTTTTGACCATGGTAATGCATGATTTTTATAAATACGTAATGTTCGTGCAAAAACCCTAATCACACACGCACTTGCACTGCTACTTGTTGTTCTCCCTCTAAACCCTAAACCAGCCTTCCAATCTCATTTCTTAACATTTATGTTGAGTTCTAAGGGAGATTTGAGCTCATTCAAATCCTTCTCTACTAATTCTCATGCTTAGATTCACGAAGAACATTATAAACAATGGTGGATTTGAGTTGAGACACGGTTTGGAGCTGTTTGTGCAAAGGTAAATCACGAAACCTCACTTGTAAACTCAGTTTCTTAGCATTGTGTATCATTTCCTAAGTGTATACACGTTTTTCCTTGAAGCACGAGTCATTTGAGGGTTGTAAGACCTTGCATTGGTGAGAAATAGAGAGGAAAGATGTAGAGCTCCAAGGTATGAAGATTTCCTTTAGCTTGGATGTGTGTTTTAAGCAAAATGTGTGTGTGTCAGAGTGTTAAACGCATGAGGAAACTACAAACAGGACGGTGCACACATGAGTGTCGCATTTATGGAAATCCCATGGCTACCGCGGTAACTAACTACGATAACACACAAAACACGTACAAACCCCACTAGTTACCATGGTGACTTGCTGGAAACTAGTATGCACATTGGTTACAACAATAAATCGACCGCGATAACATGTTGTGCACTTAGTTTTTTGTCCTTAGTTCATGTACACTGTAAGATACTTATACTGAGGGACAAGAGCATATGATTTGAACACACTATGAATGCTTTAGACTCATAAAACCTTGGTATTAAAATTTTACATATTGAGGATCTAAAGCGTGTACGGCGAGGAGCAAAAGCACTAGGGAAAGAAATACCAGGTGGGTGTGATTACTTACTCTTTACTATTATTTGGATTTTAAATATTGAACATGATAATTGGTTATTTTGAATACGTATATAGAAGCATGCTAGTTTTGCTTGAATGAACATTGATTGGGTTGATTATTTGAATGCTAAAATAACATGATGGATGTTTAATTTCTTACCATGATCGCATGCCTAGACAATATGGAAGGATTCCTTACTTTAATTGCACGGATGTCCAACATGTTTGATTTTTCAAATCTTGACGTATCAATTATTATTAACAATTCGTGATGAAATGTACAATTAAAGAAGATTAAATTAAAACTTCAAAACTCCACATGCCAATGCGATGATCGTCCTTTAGGTGTCATCGTGGGTGTTCCCAACCTAAATTGTTTGTGGGGCTGAGCGTCACTTAGGGCCTCACGCCCCTATCATGATCCTGACAGGTAACCGGCCCTCAGGCATTACCTTTAGGTTTACTCTTGGACCATAGGGGAGCACCAAAAGAGGATATCTTTTGGCCTTTGTTTATAATGGAATGACAAATGAAGTGTTTGAAATTCCCTAATGTAATGAAAATGTTTGCATATTTTGTATTTTGGTGTAAATAATGCTAGCGATGTTTTGTATGATCCGTGGGATCCCAAGCTCACCCCACTTTTCTTTTTTAGGTGATATTTGATGTTGCATGATTCAGTTGATACTAAGGATGACCTGGTTATTTTGTTGAAACCTCACTAGGGAGGTTGTTAAATGTTTTTTTTTGTATATCTTATATTTTCTGTATTTAATTTGAACAGGGCATGTGCCCATTTCTTTTTGAAGCCTTTCATTTCACCTGTAACTTCATTATTTTGATTGATTTCTATGAACATTAACTATTTTAAACTTGAACATTTAAAACCAATGAACTCTCATTTCAAGGGATCTCTAGTTATTTGAATTGATTCGTGATTACTTGAAAGGACTAAATGGAAAGAAATGGCTTGACAGAAGAAATAGTTTTCCGTAGCACTCTGATCCTCAACTGATGACCATTTTGCGGGTTCTCCTGTCGGATGGGCACACCTCTCCGTTCGTGGCTCAAGATATGAATGAACAGGAGGTCGGGGATTTACAAAGCTGGCATCAGAGCCAATGTTGTAGAAGCCTCAAGTAGATGTTCAAATTAATGGATAGATGTTACTTTAGGTGGTTAGGTTGCTAGAATATAATAGTGATGCCAACACATCCCAAGTTTACTGAAGGTGGGACGCTTGTCTAGAAAGGTGTCTCGGATAGTTTGAGGTCTTCTCGGAGAGGTGTCCTTCAGGATTTGATGCCCACCTTCATGTCGGGTGTCCTTGATGGTTGAGGCCTACTTGGAAGTGTCCTTGGAGTAACTTTTGAACTGAGGGTATCACAAGAACAGTAATGTCAATGTTGATTTGGTGAAATAATCTTACAACTGAAGGATGAGACGTTAGAGACCACAAATAGAAATTGGGTGTTGCCATGAAGGCATAATGGATCATAAACAGAAATAAAAGCTTTTAGTACATATGATAGATACTAAAAATGTGTGAAAACAAATGCTTGATTGGTTAGGAAACGACATCAAGATGATCCAGTATCTCTGGCTTCTATGTGATACGGGACGCATAGGAATTTTGGGATATGGAGGAACCCTAAACTCAAAGATTGACAGGCCATGTTTGCTAAATGATAGGTGACTTTGATAGAGCTTGTTTCTCTATACTTGGCTGGTATGGGACGGTCAAGTATAGTGGGGCTTGGGAAGCTTACTTGTGGAGAATTTGCAACATTGTTTGGGTGTAATGAAATCTCTAAGTGGAAGCCTATGTTGAAGGGCAAGGATGGTATGGGATGCACAAAGCCAGAAGCACAGATGGAAGCTTGAAAATTTCACTATGCTAGCATGAATTGTTTGATTGATTGAATGTGCGATGCATGATATGTTGTTAATTAAGCTTTAAAGAATGCTTTTATTAAATTATCGCCATATAAAAACCAAAAATCTTGTACCTTGAAAATATACACCTGAAGACTTGAAATCTTCAAACAGAACTTACAAGAATAAACTTGTAGGCCACAAAACAAATGAGAAGTTAGAAACATGAATCTAGACTCATATAGTGCGAATCACATGGAAGAAACCATCTCAATAATAGGGAAGAATATATGGAAAGATTGCTATTATGACAAGTTGCAAAAATGCTTAGTATCCAAAGTATTGAGAAAAAGGGATTGTGTAACCAAACTTTATGTGATACTTAATGTGATTCTCATTGAATATTAAATGTTCTCAATCATGATTGGATACTAAAATGACTTTTGAATTGTAGATAATGATGAGAACTAGAGGAAATGAAAGAAGGAATGCTACTAGAAATGAGAATACAGATGAGTCAAGGTAGAGGGATGAAGGGACCCCAGTGGCAGCAATATTAGTAGAGGCAATGGTGACGCCCGAGATGATCACTAAGATCACTCAGAGAGTAGTGGAGCAAATTGTGAGGATCTTGCAACCACCAATACAACCACCAACATTGATGCAACCATAGCCAAAGGTACACCCCCAACCTCAGACTCATCAGATGTCGATTCGCACTAGTCCAATAGCACGAGCCTGACTGATTGTGCATGATAGGGAGCAAAAAGATTTATTGATTGAGTTTCAAAAGCTATAACCTACTATGATTGAGGGGATGGTTGATCATGTAGCAATAGACAGATGGTTCAAGGCGATGAACAAGCATTTAAATGCTATGGGGGTTACATGACCCAAGAGAGTTGTACTAGTAGTGCATTAGTTTGTTGGACCTGCCTATCATTGGTTGGAGATGATTATGAACGACCCCACAATGGATGAGTCTATCATTACATGGGAGCAGTTTAAGGCTTTATTCTTTGGTCACATTTTTCTCTACGATGAAGACTAGATAGCTGCAAACTAAGTTCATACAACTAACTCAGAAGACCATGATAGTGGTCGAGCATGAGCAGAGATTTATTTAGCTATATGGGTTTGTCCCAGATTTGATTAGAGATGAGCAATCCAAGATTGACAGATTTACTAAGGGACCGAAGGTTGTGATCAGGAAGATTATAGCTCTTCCAAAGCTAACTACCTTCAGAGAGAAGGTTGAGAGAGCATAGTTTGTTGAACGAGACCTCGAGTATGAACATGCATTGAGAAACAGAAACAAGATGTCACAACCAAGTTAGGTTGCGGGAACCTCACAGAAGAACATGAGTAGGCAAGATGGATACAAAGTGCCTTAGGCTCAATGCCAAACACAAACTTATGATAGGCAGCCGACCCAACAATCGCGACCAAACCATGCGACTAATGATTAGAAGGAGACGGCTAAGAAACAAGGGCTATGTTTTGTGTGCAACTAGAGAGGGCATCTAGCAAAGTATTGTTCTGCTAGAGGACCAGCTCCAGCCCCTCAACAGCTGTTATAGACACATGGGAAGAGTAGTCGTCCACAGTAGTAAAAAAAACAATAGTCCCAGCCACAGCAGACAAATCAGGCCTGATTATATGCCATAGGTACCCCAACTGATCCTAATCTAATGGTGGAAGGTTGTTAGTTGCATAGCAGATTAATTATATTATACGTATTTTACGTATAATGTGCATTAATATGATAAAAAATATAGTGTATTTGCTTATATTTAGTATAATAAGCATTTAGAGCATCGTTGCATCATTTTAGCATGTTTTAATGTTATTTTATATGAATATAATGTCCGAGAAAGGTT
>JAJIYU010011558.1:0-15192 GCA_030144865.1 Tinospora cordifolia
GTTTAATATTATATCAATGTTATACCAACTTTTAGTATACTAATAGTTGTTAATTAATGGGTTTTACAACATTGTATACCAACGATATACGACCTATATACCAATATTGTATGAATGGCACACCGCTGTTATACCATGGTTTATTAACTAAATATTATACCAATGTTGTACCTATTGTATACAAATGTTATACTAATAGTTGTTAATTAATAGTTTCTAGTAGTTTTGTTGTTAAGCTTTTCGTATTTGTATAAAAATGGAAAACATTATTTTTATTTTTTTGTACATAAATATGTTTTTCTCTTTTTTTTTCTTTTTTTTTTCCTATTAGAAGGTCCGAAAATGGCTTATTTAAAGTAATTTATGGGCTTTACAATTGGCCTTTCGGTAGATCAACTTCGCCATGCTATGGCCCAAAAGTGGTGTTTTCTAGAATAGCTTATGGGCTTCTCAATGGGCTTTTGTCTTGACTCCTTAGCGGCAGAGTAGTTGTTCGTTGCAGGTATGTTGCTCATCCTTCCCGCACATTTCAATCAACCCAGTGAAGCACAAATTAGTTTTTGAAAATAAAACTTTTAGTTTCATATAAAAATAATTTTTACTTTACTTATTATGCTCTGTTTGATCCGTGAACTGAATAAAATTCTCTGAATCAGAAAATTCAAAAATACAATTAAATTGTTTGGTTTAAAATAATTTGAAAACAGTTTTTTAATTTGTTATCAATTAAACAAGTTGTGTTTCAGAAAATGATAAAAAGTTGTTTTCAAGTTTCTCTTTTTCAGATTTTCTTTATTGTTTTCAAGTTTTGAATCTTTTTTTTGGGGGGTGCAACACACTTAATCTAATTTTAAATATCTTTAATATAATTAAAAATACTTCAGTTATATTTGTTTATGACTTGAAAACAATAATACAATCTAGAAAAGTAAAAATCTAGTAAAATAGTATGTTTATTGTTTCTTAAAAAATAACATCTTTTTTATAAATTAAAAAAAAACTAATTTATGAATCAAATGTATTTTCTATAAATTTTCAACTATAAATTACTATATCTGAATCACAAACCAAGCATCTTAAAATGAAAGATCCTTTTGTTCTACAAAACCAAATTAAAAAAATAAAACAAAATAATTAATTAAAGTAAAAAATTTAAATAAGTTGGCAATCACCTTCACCATTTTGGGAAATTTGTAAAAGGTTATTATAAGTCCATCAATCAAAAAATATATACATATATTTTTTATTAAGTGGCTTATTTAGAGTTCATTAGACCAAAAAATAAAATAATTAATTAAATAAAAGGTCTCATGTGACCTTGCACGTTTTAATAAACCCTAGCCTTCACAGCTCTGCCCCTCTTCTTCCGTTCTTAGATAAAAGCCGCTATTCCCAAGTTTCCTAGGGTTTTCAGATCCAACCGCTTCTGTTCTGTGAAGGGTTTGGGATCTCTAAGAAATCAACAATGGTGGCCGTGAAGAAATCCGTAATTATAAAGAAAATTCCCTCTTTATTATATTTTGTTTTCTGTTAACGCTTGATGGATTTGTGTGGTTTCTGTATCAATTTGTGTGTTCTTAATCGCGTTCTTTGTGTTTGGATTCTTGCAGAAGAAGACCCATGAGAGCATCAACAACAGGCTAGCTCTCGTAATGAAGAGCGGCAAATACACGCTCGGATACAAAACCGTGCTTCGGACTCTCAGAAGCTCCAAGTGTAAACATTCCTCAACTATGCTTTATCGTAGCTTGTGGAATAGAAATCTGGGTTTTTTTTTTCTTTCAATAAAAAGGGAACATTCTTGTTTATTTTGGGTTTGGTGGTATATGCAGCGAAGTTGATTATAATTTCTAACAATTGCCCACCGCTCCGGAAATCTGAGATCGAGTACTATGCGATGCTTGCGAAGGTTGGAGTGCACCATTTTAATGGAAGTAAGTGTATTATAATCATCTGTCTTTTTTGTTATCTCTTTCTCGCTTTTATGTTTGATTTGTTATTCTTTGTGGTTTTGATTTATAAATTACATTTGCCAGTTTCGTTGCTGGAGATTATTGGTATTTAAAGTGCTTGTTGTAATGCTTCAATGTAGTGCTAGAAGGACTACCTGTAATGCTAATGTGTGTTTTATTTGTTCTCATCATGAATAACTTCATTCTCTGTAAGAAAATAATGATATTTGCTGTTATATTTGCTGTCTGAATATGGAATTTTTAATGTTTGGTCTGTATGCTAGATGGGTCTCTTAAAAACAAGGTTAAAGCATGATTTCTCATTTTAGTGTGATGAGCTGTCAGAATTTCTATAACATTTTGTTCATTTTGTGTTTTGCCTTTTTTTTAATATTCCTATCTTGTTCTATTCTAAACTTCTATCAGAGGATTATTATACACGAAGAAGCTTTGAATTATATCTTTGCAATGCAATGAATGATTGAGACCTCAGATATACACGTGGTTGAGAGAAGTGGTTGAGAGCATTCATGTTCTCAACTGGGCTCATGTGTATTATATATTTTTAGTTTACTTTGTTTTGAACATTGGTGCGAATCAATGAAGTGCCTTCATAATTATGTGTTTCCCTTACAAATGGTGGTACCTAACCCACCAGATCTAGTCCTAAGGTTTTTTCAGTTGAGTGGCTAGAGAGGGACCTGATTTTCTTCTTTCAAGTTCTTTCCACCTTGTTTTTTTTTTCCTGCCTTTACTCTTTCCTCTGCCCTTTCTGTTTTGATCTCCCATGTTATCAATGATCATAAGACATGGTCTCTAATGTTAAAGGCACTGTTGGATTCAGTATACTTTTCTCATCAATATTTTTGCTCTTTTCACTGCTTGCTGCCACTCAACGTTGAAGCTCTAGTTACATTCACAATAGTACTGTAATCCACTTCTATATTCATATTCTTTTACTGCACTCATAATATTGTAGTATTTGCCTCTAGAGCACGGCACCAAAGGAATGTACTAGCCCCTTTTATCTCCTACATGACATTGAATTGCATGAGCTGAAGGCATTCAAAATAATTACATCCATACTGGGGTAGTTTCAACTATTATTACAAGGAACAATGCATACATCAAGGTCCGTATAGGATCTCAAGGAGACGCATAAAGGGCTAGACAGCCTAGACCAACTCCCCATCTCATATACAAGGTTGAGGAAAGAACCTTTGACCTCCTAAGAGAGAGACAAAGAGAGGGAATTATGCACTGGTTTCGGTCTAAATTATTATGTGTAAAGCAAATGTATATATATGATTAATTCAATCCTTCTTTTTTGTTTCCAGACAATGTTGACTTGGGGACAGCTTGTGGAAAATATTTCCGTGTCTCTTGCCTTAGCATAATTGATCCTGGTTAGTATATTATTTCTTCTTGGTTTAGGCTATAAGTTCTCATATTCCTAGTTTTCTCGTGCATAACTCTCCTTTTGGACTGTCTACAGGTGATTCAGATATCATCAAAACCCTCCCAGGAGAGCAGTGAGAGCAGATCAGACGGTATATATTTTATGCACATTAATTTGTTGAGGCAGAGCAGGAGTGCAGTTCGTGTAGGGTTTTGGAGGCTTGGGTTCTATAATTTTATTGGGAACATAGTGATCTTGAATTTCCAATATGTTATCATTTCTTTTGAGGATCTCTCTGTTTTTTTCTTTGAAGAATCAGATTGTTAGCTAATTACTTTTAATTTCCCATTCTGAATTTTACAAAAGATTTCTGAAACTACTTATTTATTTTGACCAATCAAGGTGTGTTCCACTGGAATATAATATGATCCAATTGCATCAAATTACCAATTGTTCTCCATGATCAACATAAGTAACGTGACAAAATCACAATTATAAAGCATAAATGAACCTCAAATCAAAAGGAAACCTCGCTCACAGCCCAATTCAGACTTGAGAGTGCGACCATGAGCTCCTGTGCAAGTGGGTGTGAAAAATCTCCCACTGTGAATTTTTCTACTCTTCCCTTC
This sequence comes from Tinospora cordifolia, assembly GCA_030144865.1. NCBI lineage: Eukaryota > Viridiplantae > Streptophyta > Magnoliopsida > Ranunculales > Menispermaceae > Tinospora > Tinospora cordifolia. The sequence goes on from JAJIYU010011558.1 coordinate 3,981, forward strand.
ACTTCAACCAAACTGTGCCCAGCATTCTTCTGAACTCCACTTCCCCTCAACATTTTCCTCGCTCCTGCAACACCTTCCCATCTTCCATCTACTGCATACAAATTTGACAACAAAACATAAGGTGAACTAGAAAGCCTCTGAAGCTTCTGGTCCTGCATCGCTAGCAATCTGCAAGCCACCCATTCTCCAATCTCAACATCCCCGTGCAACCTACACGCGGATAATAAACTACCCAACACAATCTTGTCATTCGTGCTTCCATATTTTTCCACATATTTCTTGGCTAATGTCAATTTCCCAGCTCTTCCCAACAAATCAACAAGGCAAGAAATGTGCTCTATGTCAGGAGAAATCCCATGATACTGTTGCATTGTGTTGAAATAATCCAGGCCTTCTTCTACCAATCCTGAATGATTGCAAGCTAGTAAGACTCCAATGTATGTGACAGAATCTGGGTCTAATCCCATTTCTTTCATTTTCTCAAACACTTCAATTGCTCTTCTGCCAAGTCCATGATTTCCCAACGCAGTGATCATCGTGTTCCATGAAACAAGATTTCGTTGGGGTATTTGGAGAAAAATTGAACTTGCATAGTTAATATAGCCACATTTTGCATACATGTTCACAAGGGAATTCCCAACTCCAACATCCAATTCTAGCCTTGTTCTAACAATATGAGCGTGAACTTGAGCTCCATGAGTGATTGCAGCAAGTCCTGCACAGGCTGCAAGAACACTAGTTAATGTAAAATCATCGAGTTTTTCACCGAAGTCCATCATGTCCCTAAAAGTTTCCAACCCTTTAGCGTGATCTCCGCAGTGAGAGCAAGCGCTGATGATAGTATTCCACGAAATGACATCTTTGTGTTTGATTAATTCAAACGCTGCTACAGCTTCTTCGACAGAACCACACTGGGAGTACATTGTTAGAATCACATTGCCCACAAATGCAGAAGAATCAAGCCCAAGCTTTATTGCCCAGCAATGAAACCCGATTCCTCTATGGAAATCTTCTGTTTCTGTCCAAATTCCCAACACCCCAATCAAAGTAAACTGATCTGGAGCGACTCCTCTGCTAACCATCATCTTGAACACCTTCAAACATCTTTCTTGTTGCTTGTTATCTGCAAAGCCCGTGATCATGGCATTATAAGTAACAGTCGAATTTGAATCATTTGTCGCAAAAATGGCAAAAGCATCCTCTTGTTTGCTGCAATTCATGTACATTGAGATGAGTGAGTTGGAAACGAACGAGATTGAAGCGTGGCCGGATGTGATAGCACGAGCGTGTAATTGCTTGCCATGACTAAGAGCGAGAAGAGAAGAACAAGCAGAGATAGCGCTGGCATAAATGTACTCATTGGGCGCTAATTGGATGCGAGAGATGAGCTGGAGAGCCAGCGTATGGTGCCCGGATTGGTCGCAACCAGATATAAGGGCAGACCAAGTCACGAGGTTTCTTTCAGGCATTTCGTCGAACACTTTCTGAGCTGCTGTAATGTCTTCACATTTTGCGTACATGTTAAGGAGGTGATTTGATAGGAATATATCAGAGTAAATTGAACCCATTTTTTGCAGTGCTGCGTGGAGGGAGACACCATGTTTAAGAGATTTGGTCTTAGAGCAATTGTGAAGAAGCCAACCGAAATTCTGAAAGACCATCTAACTGCAAAGGCCAACTTTTAGGCCCCTTACAAATGTTCTGCAGATGAATACGTATGCACGAATGAAATCTCTAATGGTTTTTTAATTTTTTTTGGCCATTTTCTTTTTGAAAGCAAAGAAAATTTTATTATATAAATATTCATAATACGAGTAGCGAGACAGTTTTTTTTTTTTTTAATTGGAGCTTGGGCTTTATCATTATTGGATGATTCTACAAAATTTAAGTACTCTTAATTGTAATATAAAAAATGTCTGTAACAATTCGTCTTATCATGTTATAAATAATTTATTTCATAAACAGGTCTGACTTATATATTACAAGTTTAAATTTTACTCATTTATTACTCATATTAGATTTATTAATAATGTCTTAATTGTGTATATATATATATATAACTTATTTAACTTAATAAATTTTAAAATTATTTTTTATAAAAATATAAAACATATTAAAAATAAATTATTTTGTAAAAAATTATTTTTTAAAAAATAATAATAATTTTATATCATAAATAAATTAATAGGTACATTAATTTCAAATTAACTTATATATAATCTATTTATTAATTTATTTATAATCATATTAAATATGTCATTTTCAAATTTAGCATATTATTTATGATCTAAATTTTAATCGTGTTAAATCATGTTAACTTGTTTTGACTCAAAGCTATTTATGCTAAATCAAAACTCGTTAAATGCATGTTATTTTCGGATAAGGTTATCATGTTGTATCACAAATTGCTACCTCCATTAACCAAATAATAGTTCCTCACCCCTAAAGAGTTTCATCCTTCATGAACCTAAAAATAAGAAAATAATAGTTTCTTACTTTTAAACTCTATGGGTATATCTTGGCAAATAAAAGTGTTTTTAAAAAGTGATCATATTATATGATTTCTATATTTTAAAAAGTAATCATATCATATGATTTTTAAGATTATCAAATGTATTTTACTTAAAATGATTTTTTCCCTCTTTATTTTTTTTCATTCCTCTTGTTGTAATTAAACAGAAACCTTTAAATTGTTTTTATAAAGATAAGTATTATTGGACCCCTAATTCAAAGTAAACCTCATCTAAAAAAAATCATACAAGTATGAACCAATTTAACATAACATAATGTTTCTAGGTTTATACAAGATAGTAATGTTTGGAGTATTTATAAAAGACAAAAACTTGGCTTGGTCTAAAGTTAAATTTTTAAAACAACCTTGTAGAGTTTCAAATTTCGTAAATAACCCAATTTGTTAAATAATAGCTTAACAGCTTGACCCCTCAAATTGAATAACACCTGAATAAGGCAATAACTTCTTCAACCGATTCAACTATGATAAAAACAAGTAGTTACATAGCAACACTTTAAGTCCAAAGCAAACAATAGAGAAAGATTGATGCAATACAAGGATGAGTACCCAAATTCAAATACGAGGGAAAAAGGAGGTTAACAGGGCATATTTGGAAAAAAAAAAAAAAAAACACAATCCATAACAGGCCAGGTCAATGAAAATAAAATAGGGAGGACTTCGTGTATAAATAGCCTTGTAATCTACCTAAAAGAGGCATCAAATTCATTCTACGAGCAATAGAATTAAGAGTCTATGCTCTCTTTTGGCTTATTTTCTTTCTTTTTAGTTTTCTTCAAGTTTTGCCATAAGTGCTCCTTGATATTTCCTTTCGCCCTATTATTCCCATCATTACACTCAACAATGTTACTCAAATTTTGTACAAATTTTTGTAATTTTATATACCCAATGGGTTAATGATTTAATTCATTAATAATTATAGTTATTTTATAACTATTGAGTTATCTAGATCAATTTGTTTAATAAATTTAAGGAATTTTACATTCTTTTGAGGGATTAAAGTTTAATCGTAAACTCATTTTAACAATCTGAGAAAATGGTTTCCTTAATATAATTTTTTAAGTTAGGAGTTGAAAACAATCTGTTTTTCATAAGAATTTTTTCCCACGAGTAACTTCAAATATGTCGAAGTTTACAATTATTACCTTTTTTTACTTTTCTTATTTTAATTTTTCTTGTTTTGTATTTAAAAAAAATATATTATTTTTGGCATCCTCTATTTGCTATGGTTCATATTTTTTTTCTTCTTTAACTTTTCTTTTCTTAATTTTATGATGGCAAGGTTTTTCCACATTTTAAACTTTTCTTGTTCAATAAAATTTCGTCGGATTTTTCTTTTTTTGACCATAATTTCGTATTTCTTCTCTACCTTCATCAACTTGACCATTTAACAAGAAGAAAAAGGCAAAGAAAGACTGGTGACTTGGTGAGGATCCGTAGCAATGAGACAAACGTCAATAATAATAAAAATCATAAGAACAATGCTATCTCTGAAAGTGTGGATACATGGTTGTGAGTTTAGAGCACCCAAAAATATAAAACTAAGAAAAAAAGTTGAAACAGGTGCTCTTTGATCTTTCCCTACTTATCAGTCTGAATCAGAATCATAATTCACAGAGGACCTTACTGTCCTTCCTCGATTGCTATCACCTTCTTCGTCATCTTCATCTTCCTTGTCTTTTTTTTCATCAATTATACCTGAGACAATGTGGTTTATGCATTGGTGTCTATAACTTAATATTCAAAAGCTAAATCAAAGGAGTGTGTACGTGTGTGTGTGTGTATGTGTGTGTGTGTGTGTGTGTGTGAGAGAGAGAGAGAGAGAGAGAGGTTTTACCTTTCTTTAAGAGTAAATTTTCCAGGGTCATTGTAGCAAAATCATCTTTACCTCCCAGATCTTGGAAACCAACCACTCTATCAACTGCAATTCCTTTTCTGGAAGAGAAAGAGGTCAGCTTTAAATCTAGTTTTTTTAATGCCCAGGCCAAGAACATGAACTTAAAATATATCAGAACTCCTGACAAAAACAAATGTAAACAGAATGATCCTCGTTGAGTTTTTGGACCAGGGCACGTGCATAATGGCCTCATCATTGTTTCATCATCAAGTAGACTGAAGAGTGATAGTCTCCATGACAATCTTATAAATTTTTACAAGAAGTTATAGTCACAAGTGCAATATAACATTACGGAAAGAAAACAAAAGAGTTGCAATAATATGCATATGCTGAAAATGGAAAAAGGCCAAGGAAAACATGAAATGGAGAAGGGAAGGTGATGGACTCACCTGAACAGTATGACACATGGCAAAGTTTTTACTCCTAGCTTGGTGACAAAGAAGGGTGCATTCTGCAGTTTATCAAGAAGTTAGATTCCTCTTTCCCAATTTTCCTTTCATTTTCTTTTTCTGGTACTAGCTAGAACAAAATATTGCAAAAGAAAATGTAAGATCAAAGCATTATTTAGAGAAGGGAATGGTAGTTGACCTCAGCATCTAGCTTGATGAACTTGGTATCTACATGCTTTGGTGCGAGTGACTTCAGATGCTTATCCATTATCCTACATTATGGGATGGGTGATGAAAATGCAACTTGATTATATAGATACATGTAAATAAACTTAAAGAGAATCATTTACTTGCATCGATAGAACTCCTTATGGTAAAAGTGGCAAATCACTTTTTCACTTCCAGTAACTTCCCCCAAGAAGTCTCCTTCAGATATCTCTCGATACTCGCCATGACCCTGCCTCTTTAAGGCTTCTCTCTTCTCAACTTCTCTCTGTAGTAGTAATGATGAAATTCCTCAGTTCATTTTCCCAAAGAAAGCTTGACATTAAATTTAAGAGTTACAAAGGTTCATTCACAAAGACTGAAGCGGCATACCTTGAGGGCTGCAATCCTATCTGCATGAAGTTTTTCCAGCTCTGGGTCCTGGTTTTTGGCCATTGGAGTGAGCAGATCTTATTATCAAAGAGAAAATTATATACGATGTGGATATATAGGTCACAAAGAGGTGGGAGACCAAGGAAACAAGCTTATACTAGAGACAAGAACATCATTCCACTTACATCCATCAGCTCGTCAATATCCACTTCTTCATTAGTTTTGGTGGAAGACTGTGCCTTTTCTTGAGCTAGGAGTTCCTGCAATATCACAATAGCACGTACATAAAATTTGAACATTACCCAATATCTAAATTTAACCAATATGACAATAGCAAGATATCCTTTAGTATAAATCTAAATGAGGAGAAGATGACTCCACTAGAAACATATTCAGCGTTCCAATGATGGACAGTCATTCTACATACCTGGGTGTTCCATTGATGATAGCAATGAGCAAGGTTCGATCTTGATGAATCCATTGTAAACAGAATTTGGAAAAAGCTTAATGGGTGGAAGAGTAAAGTGTTTCCCTCAGGGCTAAGGAGATTTTGCTGAAAGCAAGCTGTTGTGCAAGTTATTCCAACATATTCTATGTGTCGTTTCAAATTGCCCAATGAGATCTGGAGGCATATATGAAAGCTAATGGCAGATTTATTTGGCAAGGGATCACAGATTCTTCTAGCATAGATGACTGGAAGAAAGATCTTCACTTTGCAATTCAAAGGAGTCAGGGGAGGTTAGGTTTTCAGGATATGAAGGAGTTCAATCAAGCAATGGTTACAAAATAAGGGTCACGGTTTATCACCAAACAAGGGTCACTTGTTGAGAAGGTATTCAAAACAAAATACTACAGACAGTATTCCTTTCTTGAAGCATGTTTGGGACAGAAACCATCATACCAATGGAGGCTGGTCCTTAAGGTGGCGGGTAGGGAATGGACAAGACATCTGAATCTTAGCAGATCAGTGGATTCCTAGAGTGTCCACCCTTCAAACCCATATCCTGCCACCCACATCTTGCGGATAACAAGGTTTCAACGCTGATAGATGAAGGTGGTAAGTGACAGCAAAATCCGATCTCTTCCAAGTTATGGCCAAGGATGCAAAAGGCATTCAATCCATTCTCCTAAGTGCAAGAAAGCCATATGACTGCTACATTGGCACTATGATAAATGGGGAGCATATAAGGTGAAAAGTGGATACCACTTGGCAATGGTTAGGAAACTTTATGTTCAGCATCTGAGCAAAGAGCAATTAGCAATTGGTGGAAAAAGGGCTAAGTTTAAAGGTCCCTAATAAGGTGTAATATTAGTATTGGAAAGCACTAAATGATTGCCTTCCATCTGGCAGCACCCTCATGCATTGGATACACCCTTTAGCATTCTCATGTCCCAAAAGAATCATGATGGGATTGACATTGAGAAACCAACATTTGATGGAGGCACCTCATATAATCGGGACCAAGTCCAAATCCAGTAAACTTTCTACAACTGAATCACCATATTCTCTAATAGCTTGCATTATCAGTTTGGAATACTATGACGAACGTCTTACATATTAGATTGTCAAAGAGAAGGGGCACAACTCTCGACATTTAATGCTTGGAAAGTGTTCTTATTTACATAGTTTCATAAATATGACTAAACAAGTGTCTATCCTCTATTGATGCTACTTATGTGCCCAGCATTTGGGTCATGCAGCTAGGTAGGCGTTGGCCAGATAGCATCATCATTTCTCAGTCATAAGTGAGGCTAATATGAAGGAGGCTTCCATTAATATCTTCCTTTCATGCAGTCTGTCTAATACTCTCAGAGAGATCAATGGGGAGTGGTATGTTTGGTGGTTCTTTGGTCTCTACAGATGGAGAGGAACAACTGGGTCTTTCTTGTTGAGATTTGTTAGCGGCTAACGTGTGGGAGAAGTCTCAAATGTTAGCATCCTTTTTTAGATTGCTAACAGCATGATGTCTATAGTTGATTCAGTAGAGAATTGGCATTGAGGATTGAGCAATCTTGTATCAATATAGGGTGACAGTTTTGATGTCTGCTTTTTCAAGTGTCAATAGTAGGACATTTTGTCAATCGGGGAAGGTTTTTGGTGACAACACCTGGAGATATCAGTAAGTGATTCTGAATGCTTTACTTTTGTATAGATTTTATAATTCTGTAATGAATAGAATATACTATCTTTAGTTTCTTTTTTAATATATATGTGCATGTGCGTCTATGACTTAACGTGTCATTTTGACATAAAGAGGGGACATGTCTTTTCTCAATGGTGCTACATCAACCCTAGTATTTGTTTCTTTCAACAAGTTGATTTGCTTCTATTTGTTCTCATAGTTCATCTGTCTTCTTACCCATCAACTGTTATACTATAGAAAAAGTTAGCATATAGGCCAAAAAAAAAAAAAAAAATTACATATTGGTTTTAAATGTCAACCTCAGCTCTTCGTTAGGAGTCCAATATGTCCACTTGAACCTTATATATTGTTACATTTCATTCATCTTCAGCCACCATCGAGAAGCCAGAATCCTTTCAATAACCTCAACTTGCTTATCAGTTCCCAACATTCATGACTGATCATTGACTTCAAATTTTTTCAATCTTAACAGGTTCTTGAGCCTTGCACTCTTTTAAGAACCCTTTTGATAATCTCAACTTACAGCTCAAATGCCTAGTAATCCACTACCTTCATTCTTCTACCAAACATTCTTTAGATCCCTATGCGCGTTTGTACCCTCCAAAAGTCAATGATTTCTTCAAGACAGACTGTAGAACAATCAACCTGAAGGGATGGATTCCAGTTCATGAATGTGCCCGAAAGAAAGTCATTTTTTCTAGTTAATTAGCAACATATGAAAAATCTATTTTCACTCCTTTGGGCTTGCTTGAAATTAGTAGGAAACAAAAAAAAGGAAAGTCAGTAATCATCCTGAATGGAGCTTCTTCTATAATTCTATTGTTGGAGTCCATGGACTAAACATAATATATATATGGTTACTACAGCAACGAAATTGAATGAAGTCATTGACCAACATCCCAATATAATATATTGGCACAGGGCTTTTCTCTTAAATTCAGTACAGAAAAGCATCAATTTATTAAAGACCTTGCTCATACATCCATGGGCAAGTTGGATTTGCTTTTTCTTTGCCATTCCTCGTTCAGTTTAATCAATTGCACAAACATTTGGCAGAAACAGCTCCAAATTGATATAAAGAAAGACAATAAATACCAGAAACACATCAAAAACTACCTCAGAGTGCACAAAATTGAATAACAACAATCTTCCTGATATCCAAATACTTCAAAAACTACTTCATACGCAGTCAACACGTAATATTCATAAAAAAGAAGCACTTTTGATTTATGCGAATCTGCTTATAAAAATTTTAATCTTTCTGAGCAATTCCTGCTCTGGATAAATTGGTCTTTTTTGAAAACAAATTCGAAGAAACAACAGAAACCCTCGATTCTTTCGACGAGCAGGACCAACAGTGTAAGCATTTCCAGACTTCGAAACACATAAAAGGGGATCTGAAGAGCGAAATGAAGTAAAACCGGAATCGAAATGAAAACATGGAAAATAATCATCAATCGTAATAATGAGAATGAAATACCTTTTGATAGTCACGAGCAGCTGCAGCCATTACATTGCCGAAAGCTAAACCAGACATCTTCGATCGAAATGCATCCGGATCCATCTTTCCTCTTTATGTTTGCAAGGAATCTCAGAAACAGAGATATAGATCTGTGGATTGGCACTGCTTCGTCTCGATTGCAGAAAGAAGCACGAGTAGCTCGCACTCCTGATCAGTAGATGCTGAGTCGCAAAGAGAATTCAATTATTTTGCATTTCATGAACACAATATATTAAAAAAAAAAAAAAAAAGAAAAGAAAAACACGGTAAAAAAATCTTAAAACTTCAACAGAAAATATCGAAATTTGGAAAAAAACAAAAAAAAAAAAAAGTCTTGGGTTTGTTTGGGTGCCAGGAAATTTTTTTTCAAGAAAATATTATCTGTTTCAAAACAGTGTTGCTAAGAAAAATATTTTTATCGAATTATTTGGTTGGACATATAAAATAATTTTGGTGATAAAAGTTAAAAAAATTTCGGCGATAAAAATTGTTGGGCTAAAAAATAATTTAAAATTTTTTGTTATAAAATAAAAGAAAAACTACTAGAAGATCAAGAAAAGAAGAAGAATAACTCAATAACATAAAAAAAAATAAAAAATTATAGAGAGATTCATTCTCTTGATAAAAGGTTGAAATTCAACCTTGGTACACTATTTACAATGTAGACACCCCTTTATATAGGCTCTTGGTTATTATGGAGTGATAAATATAATTTACAACACATAAATATAATGGTAGTTACAAAGATATAAATATTCATATGTTACATGATATAATATTAAATGGTTATTAAAATTTAGGGGTTAGAGAATATTAAATGTTGAATGGTTACAAAGGCATTCAAAATAATTATTTATAATATTCTCGTTATTGTTATCAATCAAATATTAAAATATAATTTTTTTTAATTTAATTTACTCAATAAGCAATGACAAACTTATTACCAACAAATTATACATTCTCTTACTTTTACCAATTCGGTATCCGGAATATTATCTTTTTAATTGTTAAATATTGTCATATAAGTAAAAGTAAATACATATTTTACTTATGTTAAATCTTAAAATTATATTTTAATTACTTTGATCGATGTAATTAGACTCATTGTTCTAATTTCTCTTTCGCTATTGACCTTTTTTTAATTTATAATTATTTTTGCGTGCTTATAAATTTTTTTTCAATTGTTTGATTTTAGATTTATGTTATTATAAATAAGGTGTTTTTAAACAAATGCATTGTACATCAGAATATAAGTTTATTACAGTGTATATGAAGGGCACTATGGTGTACATGTACAATAATTATTGTATTAATAAAAATATAATTTTTTAATATAACTATTTAATTCTACTTGTCAATAGAAGTGTATTTGTCCGTCACTTTCAAAACTTAAATTATATAATTTTAAAAATTATATAATTATATGTATCCTTAAAAAATAGGTGTAAAAGTTTTAAATTCTTATATTACCTTTATTTTTGAGCTGTAATAGAATATCAAAACAAAATCCGAAACAAATAAATAAATAACATCATTGAAATTCTCTTAAATTAACTTCATTTAAAAAAAAAGCAAATATATATATATATATATCTTAAACATATGTGTATATAAGAGACAAATTTTTAACATATATTTTTTGACTTTGATATGTTTGGTAGTTAAACAGTTATTTTAAATAAAATTAAATAATATTTTCTTTTAAAAATTTTCAAAAAGCGTACTTGAGTATTTTCTTTTGTAATTGTTAAATTAGACATGAAATAATGTTCTCTTTGTAAGTTACTAGTTAATTATTTAATTGTAACTTTTTTAAATCTAGTACATAGCTAATAATCTTAAGGCGTCTGCAATGAGCCCGGACAATGAACAACGCCAGCTCATTATCCAAGCACCAACTCCCTTAAAAATAATAATAAAAAAAATTAAAAACATATATTGAACGCTCGGTCTGCACCGAACGCTCAACATTTGTTTGCCAAGATGGAACGGAGCGCCACCTCAGTGGACATTATACCCTATTAGGGTTGCCCTAGGCCGCCTGCAACGGGGCACCTACGTCGCCAGATGCCTGACGCTCAATGCATTGTTAAATGTATATATATATTTTTTATGTTTGCTAGACCGCAGCCCCATTAATTCGAGGATGGCATA